>QJOB01000116.1:0-201233 GCA_004155035.1 Monosporascus sp. 5C6A
ACACACACACACACACACGCGCATACAAACAACAATAACAAAAGAAAAGGGGTGGGGAGGGCCGGTTTGAGACGATTTGCCTCTATGCTATTACTAGTACAAACAGCTCCATCTGTATACCTCCCTTTAGAAGCGCTCCTAACTACTGGCCGCGTACAGAAGGAGCTGGTATAAGGCTGATTCACAACTGCAACTCCATCTTGGACGAAAGAAAATAACGATGAGCCAGGCTCCAGTGTTGAAGGTACATCGATTTTCCTAGGCGAAGCCAGATTACCCAGGTACTCGCCGAGTCTAAGTCAGTGTTGTTCCCAAGGGGGCGTTCGTTGGTAGAAAAGAACCCCTGACTTCCGAGACATACAAGTAAGGCGCCGTTATGGCCAGTCAGGATGATAAACGTCACAGATATTCTAAACAGAATACCGAAACTGTGACCAGGGATAGGCACTGCATTGAACACGGTTATATGCATTAAGAGCTCAACAGCCGCATGGTCACATAATCCTGATGGCAAGTAGATAGCATCAATCTCAACGCTCCTACTTTACTTATTAAAGTCTCGATTCTACATTACATTCCTGCCCTCCGGTCTCTGGTACAGAGGACAAGAACAGCCAAGCATCAAGCTTCTGGCCCACAAGGACAGCTACTGTCATGGACCCCGTCATCATCATCACCGTCATCATTCATTGCAGCCCTCCCTTCCCTTAGTAAACGTATCTAAAGTTAAGGTTCTCTCTATCCGTGAGATCCTCAAACGCGTGAGTCATGTTCTCGTCCCTGGCCTCCGCAACACCGGCGGCAGCGATGTCATCGCGCTTCTTGTTCTGCCTGACGAGGTGCCAGCGGAAGAGAAAGAGGACGACTACCAGAAGGCTATAGCAGACAAGGTGGGTCGCGAACGCCGTGTAGTACTTTGGAGCCTCCCGTGCCAGGAACACCTGGGGCCCGATCGTGTTACCCGCCGACCAGAATATGAAGTTGGTGGCCACCGTCACCGACTTCTTCGTCTGGCCGCCCACGTTCCGCGACATCAACGACAGACCTAGAGTCTGTGCTGACCAGAACGACAACGTAATGTAGTAACAGATGAGGAGGCCGATGTGTTGCGTCAACGTCTCGTTCGGAATCGTCATGAGGAGGACCGTACCGACGAACGACCTATTACATCAACGCGTGAGCCCGGTTCGACAAGACACAGGTGCAGGGGTGCACGGATCTGGTACTTACGGAATGACGAATCCCAACATGGTCCAGATGTTCTGGTTAAACTTCTTGACCAGCCATACGGATCCGAGAAGAATGATGATGATGTAGAAACCGAGCACCATCGCGAGCAGCTGAGTCTCCAGGAGCTCGAAGCCTAGCGAATCTTTGATGATGATGTTGGCGAACGCTCCGAGACCGCTCGTCGGAAGGGTCGTTAGGAATTGGATTGCGGCATAGCACCAAGTCTGGGGATCCGTCAGGGCGTCCCAGACCTGCTCCCTCTTGAACTTCCGGTTCTGGATACCGGTCTGGTTATCACGGACGCGCTCGACCATGAGACGTTTCTGTGGAGACAGTCAGCATCAGCAACTACTCGATTATTATTCTAGGAAGGGAGCGGAGAAAGAAAGTAAACTTACATCGTCTTCCGAGTAGCAGTGGGCGCGCATCGGTGAATCCGGCATGTACCATAAGACAAAAAGGCCGAATATGACGGAAATGATGCCGTAGGTCAGGAACAGCCACTGCCAGGACTTCAGGGGTCCAGTGGTTATTAGACTGAAGCAGTACGCCAGAAGACCGCCGACGATCTGCTGGGCGCCGTTCATCATGTACCAATACGTAACTCTCGACGCCTGCTCCTCGCGCCTGTACCACATGGACGAGAGCACGACGAACGCGGGCTGACAGGCCGACTCGAACAGTCCGAGGAGCGTACGCACTACTATCAGTCCGACAAAGTTCTTGCAAGCGGCGTGGCACGCCAGGACGGCGCCCCAGGCTACGATGGAGAAGCCTAGGTACTTGCCCACGGGCACCCTGGTTATGATCCAGTTCTAAGGAAACGTCCATGGTTAGTTGCCGTTGTCTCCGAACAATGCGGGGGAAGGCTGTCGGCTCACCTGCGGGTATTCAACAATCAGGATGGTGATATAAATACACGAGGTCAACCACGGGAACTGCTGGGTAACGTTGCCTTTCTCATCGGTGAGGCCAGTATCCTCCGGAAGTTTCATAATAGCGGCGAACGAGAGCGTGCCCTTGTCGATGGCCTGAAGGAAGTACGTCAAGATCATGACCACCAGGACACGCTTGTCGATCAGTTTCCGCAGCCGAATGTTCTCCTCGGGCGTGAAGTCGATCCGCACATCGCCCGCGTACTTGGCCAGTTCCTTGTCCATCTTGTCGTAGTTCATACGGCCCTCGGCCTTGCGCGCCTCCTCGGCGTCGTCGACACTCAACGGACGTGCATGTTCGTTCTCAGCGATCAACTTCTTCGCCCCCTCGCCCCCATGTGACTGGACGATGTCGGGATCCGGGATCTCTTTCGCCGACATCGTGATATCAGCAGCCAAGTGTTCGGTAGAGGTGCCCTTCGCAATGTAGCCAACTGGCGAGGGCTATGCCTTTGCAGACCGTACCGGGCCCGAATTAAACTTCGAATCTAGCTGGGTGAGTGCTGAGCAGGATTGAGAGAAAGGGAGGGTCAATCGGGGAGGGCTCATGCTGGGTCTTTTATTCACCGCTGTGTACCGGGACAAGCTCCCACAGCATCGCTACCCCGACCGTCAGGGGCACGAGCAAGACGCCATGGTTCCAGATCCACTGTTGCAGCTTAAGGATGCGGAGAAACCGAACAAGCAATATGTGCCATGCACCAGATAAAGGCAAGGCAGGGGTGCGGAATTGCTGGCCGGACTAACCCCGATATTCGGGGTGAGAGGCTGGGGTAAATCTGGGGTCTTCTCCAAATCTGGAGAAGAGAGCCAATTAACTGGCGGCCCAAGTCACCTCCCCCATCCACCTCCTTGCCCCCGCCTTGCCCAGTTGTCTAGCGTCCTCGGGCAGAGCTCGACCGAGTCTACAGATCAGGACAAGGGATTACAGGGCCAAAGGGTAATTGTCCACCAAAGAGTACCCGAAGCCCCCATCTGAAAATCGCTGACGTCGGAGGATCGGGAAAGCACCCATCGACCCCAGCCTTGAGGACGTGAACGGCGTGACAATCATCACGTTTCCCAGCGGACCGGAACTCAATAATCTTTAGAGTTGTATGGTGAGAACACAGAAATAGTATCCAAAAGGGAGACGAGGACGCACGTTATTAAAAGAGTGTTTCGTGATAATCAATAATGCTTCGGTATCGGTCCCGAAGCGCCTTCGCGAACTCGGCAGATCCCTTGCGTGTCTCCATAATAACTTGCTATACCGAGCTCCGCGCGGAGTCATGGAGAACATCTTGGTTCGGCTTGGGTCTAAATTTTTTCTCCGCAGATGGCTCCCCTCACTGAATGTCAGAAAAAGAAAGCAGAAATAGATAAACTCATTCTAAAAAAGAATAGCATGTGTCATTTTGTAGCCCCCGTATCGTATTAGGCAACGCTTTGTGCACTCTAGACGTCCATTCAACACAAGCCATCGATTCCCGATTGTGCAAGATGCCGGCAGAGGTCCACGGTTTCAAGTTTAGCGATATACACGTCAAGATCCAGTTGCTCATCGACGGACTGATAAACATCAAGGACCAGACGGGCGAGTTCCTGCTGACGCTGGAGGATGGCCGAGTCATCGACACGAAGGGGTGGAACGACTGGGAATGGACACACGGGATTGGACTGAACGGTATCTGGGCCTACTACTCGTTGACGGGCGACGAGAAGTACCTCAAGATCATAGAGGACTGGTTCGCGAACCGTTTCGCCGCCGGTGGTACAACCAAGAACATCAACACCATGGCCGTGTTCCTGACGCTGGCCTACGTCTACGAGAAGACGGGCAACCAGACCTACCTCCCGTGGTTGGATAGCTGGGGCGAGTGGGCGTACCACGACCTAGAGAGGACCAAGTATGGCGGCATGCAGCACATCACTTACCTGGAGGTCAACGACCAGCAGCTGTGGGACGACACGCTCATGATGACCGTCGTGCCCCTGGCTAAGATCGGCAAGCTCCTCAACCGGCCGCATTATGTAGAGGAGTCGAAGCGGCAGTTCCTCATCCACATCAAGTACCTACTTGATACGAAGTCCGGACTCTTCTACCACGGCTGGACGTTCAACGAGGGCGGGCACAACTTCGCAAATGCGCTCTGGGCGAGGGGTAACGCATGGTTGACCATCGTAATCCCGGAGTACTTGGAGCTCCTAGATCTGTCCGCCAACGACCCCATCCGGTTACATCTCCTCGACACCCTGCACGCACAGGTCGAGGCCCTGAAACCGCTGCAGACGGCGTCCGGGCTGTGGCGCACTCTGCTCGATCAACCCGAGGAGGAAGGCTCATACGTCGAGTCGAGCGCGACCGCAGGATTTGCCTACGGGATTCTGAAGGCGCAGAGAAGGAAGTATATTGGTAAGAAGTATCAGGACGTTGCGCTCAAGGCGATACGGGGCGTCCTGGACAACATCGACACCAAGGGTGAGCTGTTGAACACGTCGTTTGGTACGGGCATGGGCCGGGACTTGCAACACTACAAGGACATTCCAATTACTAGCATGCCTTACGGCCAAGCCATGGCGATCATGGCACTCGTGGAGTTTTTAAGGGTCTTTATCTGATTGCGTCTACTAGGTTAGCCTACATTTTTGTAGATGATTGGTGTCACGTGCGTGCTCCATCAGATCTCATCTTATCCTACCTATCTCGAACTGTCCAGTAGCTACGGTCAGATAAGGACTTGTGTTAGTATTGTACATGGGCTGGGCGTCAGCAACGGAGGTTGACTTACAGCGACCAGTAACGAGGTAACAGCTAGAACCAAATGGCGCAAATACTTTGGGGGACGAGGAGAAGCCGTATAAAGACGGTTACCAGCCGCGATGAATCACACCCTACTCCGTCATTGCTCTTGCCGGGAGACCCAAAAGTGTATTCAAGCAGTAGATGAGTCTGGCCGTCTCGGAGTCAACTATCCCCTCAGAAATCACCCGAGAACCGAAGTGCAGACTCGGTGACCCGGCTTGATATTACGAGAGCCTCAAGAGCGCACAAGGCTCGGTACTATCAGTATCCCTAGATTAATGACGACCACGTACACTGCTTAGTTTCCTACCTAATATAGTCCCTTGCTGCACGTTCATCAGCATGGCCGACGGTAATTAGATGAGAAGTGTACCGCTGTCGCAAGTCACAATGTCACATGCGGAAAGCTTCCGACGTTCTCTAGGTATGCTTCCTTGTTGCCCTCTTCATTGCCAGGCCATGATGCGAGATGTAGCCGTATTCTTCTGCGCGAAGCAATGAGCAACCCTAAATATGACTATTGGTCCCTTAACTTGAGGATTCATCCGAGCTAGTCAATCTTACAAATTACGCACTTTGTCCCAATCAACGAAGAGAAAGCTGCCTCCGCAAAGGGTATTGCAACGACCAGTCTCTGTTGCTCTCCATAGGGCCGGTTCTCGGGTGCGTCACTGATCTACTACTGTCTGAGTGGTCAATCTGGTCACGTCGAATCCCCATTCCCTGTATCTGAGCCGTACCGCTGCCAGTCTACTTTGTCGTCCCCCTTAAGTCACGTTGTTGCCGGCGCTAGTGGGAAGCATTCGCTTCTAAATCCAGGGCGTTGGTCGCTAAGTATTCCTCCGGTGGATCGCATAAGTTCTGCCGTGTCGTTTAGTGTATATCCTCCTCCTTATGCTTTAGTCCGTGGGTGTTAAGATAGTCGATATAGATGTCGAGTGTTTCAGGACAGTTGAGCTCATCGCTGCTCTCAGTTCGTCCCTAGATTTCTGTTAGTGCTGAACCGCACACGAAAGTCATCCATAAGGCAACGCACCTTCTCATTGGGATCGAAACAAGCGTCTCCGAAACTGCGCCTAGGGGAGCACCGGCATTCAGATGAGACTTGGCCCATTGCTCTTGTTTGCCCTGCTGGCTGATGACTTGGTGGAACACCAGCAAACGGCCATAGTCAGGTTCCAGCCTACCTAATCGCACGAAGCAGATCATCTCCTCCTCTGCGTACTTCGAGACCCAAGCCTGCTTAAGATCGTGCATTCTGTCGAGTTCCTCCGCCGTGAGATGTATCTCGAGGCGCTCCGGGGTCTCACTGATGATAGTCCCAAACCGCGACAAATCCACGAGCTCCGTGGAGAGGGAAGAGGAGGGAAATGCCTGGAAATAACATAAGATGTGTCCTGACTCTGGCGGAGGATGTTGCCAATAGTAGTACGGAAGGTACGGATCGTCCAAGTCGTATATGAAGTCCGGCATCGTATAGGATAACGCGTGGCTTGCTTCCATGCTCCGGGTATGATGTATCAAGGTGAGGTGAGGTTCAATGGGTCGGTCGTGCAACAAATAACTATGTTGCTGTGCTTGAAAGGCGAGAGTTCCCAGCAAAATTTTCTGAGGGTTGGGCTTTATACCTCGGGCGCGTTGTTTGTCACGTCCCGGTTGCTCATACAACGCGATCGGATGAAAGAGAAGTAAATACGTTCTCGGCACCTGAGCTGGCTGATGACGTTAGGCCAGAAAGTACGCAAGCCTGCTAGTGGAATAAATCATTATATATTGAAACGAGTAGTTGCTGAATTGTTGCATCATGGCCCGTGCTAGTCCTACTCTTTCCTTACGTCGGCATCACGTCTGACTTATGATGGATATCGTAATATGGTACTTGAGACCAAATGCCATATTGAAAGACTGGCCGTAGCGATAAAGCAGTGAATTTCGTTGTAGATATGCCTCAATTCTTCGCTGATGATGGGAAAGGTGGGGAGGTCGTCGTCGTGATGAGCAAAGGGGCAAGGGAAAATTTTAAGCGTCCATTTTACAACACCGGTCACATCACAGCTCTCACTCTCCTTTATCTTTATGTCTCCTCTTGGTTGTGATGCCTTAACAAGAAATGGAAAATGCCCTACTCCCCTGATCCACCAACTATCCTTGCCCGCCTACACAGGACTGCTGAGTCTATTGTAATGCTCGCAGGCTTGTTCAGAGTGTTATTTATAGCTCCCTAATACATATCCCCTGGGGATCTTCACGAACCACTCTTCAACCGCAACTCAGGTTCTGGAGCATGCTAGCATATAACCCCCTGAGGACTGTGCGAGGCTGCCCACCGTGAAATTCGCGGCCGTTGATACTGATCGTTGGCTGATAAGAGATTTTTGTGGAGGGGCAACTCGGAGTCGTGGCTCGGCCGTCTCGAGCTTGCATTGAGACGTCCACGATGTTTATTTAGTCTTGGTGAAATATTTGCTTTGTGAAAGTTGCCAAATCCCATGGTCCAGGACGGCACCCTGACATGTGGAAATAGCAGACTCAGATAAGCTAGAAGAGGGAAGATACTCTAAGATCTAGCTGCGCGGTTATTCGAGAACGAAGTGCAAAGGTCGGCTTGGAAACTGTAGTTCTGACGGAGTGAGACCTAGCACAATTTCAACTAGCTGGACAACGGGAGTAATTGCTTCAGTACCCGTTGATCTTCCACGAACCTGGGAGTTCAGAGATAGTGACGTACGCCTTTGAGATCTCATCTGATGCTCTTCACACTGTATCGGCCATAGTTTCACACCATCTGGTCACCTTCGCTTCCGGGCCATCTTTAACTAGCATGCCCATAGGGTCTTGAGGTAAGAAGGCAAGGGTGTAGATTTTCCGTGCCGGTACATCGCATTGAGGTTTTGCACTCGTATCGAAATTGGCTTTCGGTATAATTTGGCGTCCTTGTTGGCTGATGGCGTGTCTCTTGGTCTAATCACTTAGCGACAACTATTACTCCTAATAGCATAGTCCGAACATTGAAACGAGCCTGTGACGGTGTCGATTATCTGAGCGCTATTGGACCTTGGAAGGTAGCAATGTGAGCCTAACACGTAATCATCCCATATCCATACTGGGGGCTAGCCAAGACCAGGAGAAATGCCTCGGGACACGAACTGAACGACGTCCGCCTTGATATATTCATTCTGCCCGCAAGGATCAATCGTGTTGCGCCTTTCCTTGTAATGGTCCGGTTTGGTGTGATGTCTTCAGCTCATCCCCCTATTCACTTATCAATACCATTCTGCGGCTATCGTGAGACAAGGCACTTGAGTCTTAACCTACGTATCAGGGCGAAGTCACGCCGAAGCTACTATATAGCTCGAAACGGCGAGGCAGAAAAGGGTTAACCGCACCTAGGACGTCCTAGTATCACGATTGCATCGAGTAGAGTAGACCCCTGGCATCCTTTACTACAAATGGCGTAAACAGCAGATTCACGGCAAACGGGTCAGCCACGTTGAGGACCGATTCACGGTTTGTGGGGTCTCCGCGCGGTTGTAAAAATACTAGTGGCTTGTCAGTCAGCTCCGGATCGAGACGGGTCGAGGATTTGCGTACGCCTGGACATAGGTCTTGACGTTCGGATCGGCGATGTCTCGAACTACTCGCGCAATCTCGGCATCGGTCTCGGGCCTCCCCGCCTCGTTAATCGCCGATAACTGGGGAGCGTGGTTCTCTTGTTTCAAGGTCAGCGTTTCGAGGCCTTCCAAAGGGTCGTGCGAGCACCGGAGCGGAAACCGCAGGCACTCGTGCCGAATGCGGCGAGCGTACATACTAAACCATGGGAGGACCATCGCCGTCGCTAGCTTTTCGCGGGCCCTCAGCTTTTTGTCTCGGGGCCAGCGGCCTAGCGGAAGTATCTCGGTCTGCTGTGCTACTTTCTCGAACCCCTCGTCGTGTAGCCACCCGGGGGTCTGAGGCGCGGGATCAAAAATCGTGCCGACGCTGGCAGCTAGCTGCTGAAATAACCTCGAGAGACGGGGTGTTATCTCGTCCTCCCCGAATTTGCCGTCGAAGTCAAGCACCCTGCCCCTCACGTCAGTTATCTCAAGCCACCCCCCGGGTTTCAGCTTTTCAAATGCTTGGGCGATCAGAGCCGGCCAATCCCGTATCATGCCGGCCAACGCCCGGACGTGGATGAAGTCCACTGATTCCTGGCTCATCTTCCAAGGTTTTTCAACATCGGCAATCTCGAACTTTACGTTCTTGGGCACCAGCTTGGATTGGATAGGAGCTATATCGATACCGACGATGGTCGCCCCAGGATATCTCGCTGCCATCTCAACGACCCAGCGGCCGGTTCCTGTGCCGATATCTACTATTACTTTGGCATCGGGCGGGATTCTAGTCTGCAGGAGTCCAAGGTCAGCTATCAGGGAGCTCGGAACGAGTCAGCCAGGTGATAATGGTCGTCGAGAACTGCGCGTCAACCATCCCATCGCGTTCTGACTCTGGTTTAACTAGGCGGTTAACTAGCCAGTGAACACCATCGACGAATATGAGCCTGGAAAGGAAATGACCGTCATGAACTCACCGCCGTCAACTCGCCATCGAGGCACAACCGCAAAAGCCGATGGAGAGAATCCAACCGACGCTGCTCGGACTCATCAAAAGGCAAGAAGACATTGCCGCCGGAGTGATAAGGATGGCCATAAGCCAGGGCGAACTGGCTAGTGAGCGATTCCTGATCCGCCGAAACGATGTCAGACTCCGTCTCCGCAGAAGGACCAGCTGCAGCGGGCAATTCCTGAGATATTGATAAGACACCGGCCTTCAGCGCGAAAGAGCAGTAGAGCATCACTTACCCACTGTTTCTCCTCCTGGTCCGTGGGATACATTCTCGGCGCGGTGTCCGAGCTCGATTAGCCGTCGGTTAGTCAATATACCATAGGACAGAAAGCAGGCTCAGAGATACGAGCCTCGGGAGCAAGTAATATTGCGGTCGCGCGGCGGCTGATAATAAGACCTCGCTCCGACTTCCATTCCGTGGAGTGGATTGAGACGGGATGGGCCGAAACTTCTTCAATCTATTTGGCTGTCTACAAGCGCCAGGAGCAGGCGTCTCAGCTTGGATCATTCGGCACGGTAGAAATCTGCGATGCAACGGCGCCAAATTGCAGGATCGGGTTCCTCTGCGATGTGGATTTAGGACGTTGCGCGCGTTGCGGGCCCTTCGGCAGATCAGTCTCGACGGCCCAAAGTGGCACCAAGAATAAATCGGTTTGGTTCTCTTTCGGCTTGTTCGCCGTGGCTCCTCGATGAGTTATACGGCGCATGCATTCGAGACGACGAGACGCGCGCAAGAATAACTCAATCGCGCCATATTCATGCACGTTGGGGGCCTCCACTGATGACCGTGCAGGGTGATATGCTGCGAACAAGAATCCTTTACGCGCATACGGAGGTGGGTTTTCGCGGGTGACCGCAGGGCTGGTTTTGCAGAGAACTGGCGTATTCCTCACGATAGCCCTAGCTTCCCTTACTTAGGGCAGTGGGGAGAAAACGACGGAAAGTGGGTTGACTTATCCCTATGTGGAGGTCTGAAGCCCCCGATCAGGGAAGGACCCCTACTGGTTTGGAATAGACCGCCACGCTGGCATCGCTTCGAAACGCCATGCAGAGGCATATGCCGATGTTCCACAGAAATCATGTGTCTCGTGCCTGAGTACCTTGTACCACCTACGGCCTACCTACCTACATATAGGTATATGCATGACACGGTTCTACGTACTTGGCCTTATAGTTCCTCTCTGTGCTTTCGTACGATAAGGAATACCACCTTGTCCCCACGGCTTCGAGTAGCCTGCCCGTAGAATCTCCGTGCCGTTCCGTGCCGCGCCGTGTCGAGTCCATTTTACATACGCAGGTTGGGTGGGGGTAAGATATTGGTCAGAATGACTGTCACACTTAACGGTGTTTGATGGGTCTTCCAAATGATAAGTAGGGTCTCTCGCCTCTGAAGCGCAGTTTGTTGGCCCCCGATATCTATAGTACTTATTGCTTGTCTTAGCCATCAAGCGCCTGGCTGTGTTACTGGCCGGCGCCGGAAGTACGTGCAGCACTTAGGCTCCACCATATATGTGTCAAACACTTCAAGAGACATAAAGTCCCGTGTGCTTGTGTGTGCGTGTGTATATGTGTAGTCAGCAATCGGAAGTGTGCTACCGATCTTCTCTGGGCGAGTTGGCAATAAGGTGCGAAGGATGCTAAAGGAGCGCTGTTCTCGGTACCGGTTAAGACTAAAAGCGATACCGGCCATGATCTGAAGATGATACTTCAATGAGTGGCTTTTGGTTTAGGCATAGGACTGGCTTTGCTGGTAACGGTAACAGGATCGCACATACAGAGGTAGTTCTGTTAGGAAGCTGTGGGTTTCTTGCTTAGAAGGCTTTAACATGCGTTGCGATAGTCCCAATGACGTTGGGCGTGGGGGAGGCGGGGGCGGGTTGAACAGATGGGTCGAGCATTCCCCTCCCATGATCCCTCGGCTCTCTCTAACCCGAGCCCGTTGGAATTATCTGGTGGTTCACCGGCTTTCTCTAGCATCTGAAGTATTTTGAGAATTCAGAATCGATACAGTGATCATGCTGTGTGTCGGCTCCGCGTGTGGATTACGTTACCAGGTATGGTAGGTGGTAGCCGCAAGGCGCCCTGCTGCAGAAAATCGCACCACCCGCTGCGAACCCGATGGCGCTAATCGTTGTCAACGGCCGCACCGCTTTAATGTTAAGGCGTGCTGAGAGGACAGGGATCGCCGCTAGTAAGCATCAGCAACGTTCCTTATTTCTTGTGCGAGTCCCCCAGATGACATACAACCCCTCGCACGCTTCCACGCATTCCACTCCTTACCTGAGGAGAGGAGCAGACGATACAAGCAGGGGACTGTCATGAGCGTTAACCGAAGTAAGACTTCGAGCACTGTCAATAACCAGTGGGTGATCCAGCAAAACGTGGGCAAACGTGCGGTGGAAAGTAGTTTGTCAACCCAAAAAACACATGATAACCAAGAGGAAAGGATCCTCTCGCATCATAGGTGGGATACCCCAGCCTATTCTCGGTGGCCCTCACCATCGAATGTCATAGCCGTCACTCTTTTGCTTACCCGCTCGGATTTGGTAAGGGTCTCCTTCCTGTTGGTAGGATATGATCTGACTGGAGTCAATACCATGCGCTGTGGTAAAGCCGTTCCTCGCTAAGCTCTCCACTCGCGGGTAGCAGGCATGGGACGTTACTCGACGAGCTCAATCTGCTAAACTCTCATATGCGCGTGGCAGTCGACTTACAACATTTTGCGTTTTTCTGCATAATTTCCAATCTGTTACAAGCTTCGGCCCGGCCCGGTGGACGGGGGTCGCTGAGAGAAGAGCCTCGCCGGAGGTTCCATGCCCGCGCTTCCCGGGTTGGGGTTTGTCGGACATAATAAGCTTCCCCTTACATCACGCGACAGGAGAGACCCAAAACCTCGTGGACGACGGAGGGTTTCCATATCTACACCACAACGTCAATTACAAACAGACTGGACAATGCACAGTCAACACTAGCGGATGCCTGGTCGGCCCAAAGGAGAACTCGAGGCATGGTAGATCTCGGTTGCAGTACCTACGGACACCGTGAAATACTAGCATCGGTGTTTATCTGCAAGGAGCTGCATGCCATTACCCACCACAGCGGGCGAATTCCTCATCGTCATACGCTGGACGAGCCCGTCAAGGCTTGTAGTCCGTTGTCGGGGATCGGATTCTACCCTTTTCCGCTCCGATCCACCATCAGATGAAGCAACTGGGCCCTTCGGACTTCACCTTCCTCTCCGCTGCGTTTCGAGCGGACGCAACTCCGAGCGAGCTCCAACCTACCGCAACAAAATCGTCGAGTGGCAGTAGCGCCCTCAGTATGGATAGGTGCACCGTCATCTACCAAGCTCTCGCCAATCCTTTCCTTGAATGCAGACTGGTGGACATACCGGACTGTAGTCTACATTGGTATGACATTTTCGACGTAGGAGGTATCCCTTCGGCTTCCCGGACTTACTCATAGATGTGTCTGCGGCACGACCGTGCGCCAACGGGCACTGCGGTCCCGTGGAACCCAGAGGTTTCCTTCCAGTTCTGCAACATGTGTGATCGACTGTTCAGGGTTTACCGACGATGCGGCAACTGGCGAATCACGTTTCCATTAGCGACCATCTCGAAAACGCTATCAAGGATGTTCAGCAGCCTATAGCTTGCCGTTACCTCCAATCTGTACCGATAATCCGGGTGCGAACAACATGAGCTAACCCGGAAAACCAGCTAGGGCTAATTCGGACAACGAGACTCCGTGGAACAGCGGAGAACAAGAAGCTGTCTAAGCTAGCTGGGGCTTCGCTGGTAGAGGCATCTGCGCTCTCGTTTACCTACTGCTTGGAAATTCCGATTAACTTCAAAATCTCAGTAGTTCTACTTTGGACTAAATCTCTCAATAGCCTCCCCCAGAACTTAGAACTTTCGGGCCGATCCTGTGCTCATCTAACTTCCTCAAAGCCGCTGCCTTTTTCCAGCTTACGACTGATCTTTGGACCGTTCTAGATAGTGCGTTAGTCCCGTTCGAAAGCTTCTATAGACATCTATACATCGGCGATGATACGAGACGTGGAACAAGGACTGCTTTGGTAACCCCGGCCCTTTGCTGATCACACAGAATATGGTATCCAATCCCGGAGCTGGTTTACCCCGCCCGCAAATAGCAATGCAAAAAGCAGATTAGGTATCGACCTGTCTCAGATTTCTCCAGCATGACAATCCGGTAACAAGCGCTCTGGGGCATACTCAGGTGACAATGTGTCATCCCCAAGTTGTCATAAGTATCAATGGGGCAACACGGAGCCTGCATGTTTGTCCTGTGGGAGAAAAACAATGTTACCGGCAACGAAGCTAGCTTGAGCGCTGTCGCATCCGAGAACCGACATCCACTGCCCAAGGCTCCGTACGAAAGCTTCGCATTGTAACATCGTCGACAGACAGTCGCGAAAGTCGGGGCGCTCACTGGTGTCTCGGCCCAACCCGACTTTCCGCCTAGCATAGCGGACGTCCGCGATCCCGACTAAGCAGTAGCATAGTTGTGCGTACATCAACAGACGAAGTGCGCGTTCGAGCCAGCTACTATTGCTCATCGCTTCGATACGTTCATATCGTAACGCTGGCTGCGGTCCTATTTACTAGCAGAAATACAGCGTGTGTGTCTCCGCGCCACCGTCAATTGTGACCGAGAATCTCCCTCGAAACGAAGAAGTTCTCATAGGGATGCACCCGGAAAACGGGATATTGGAACCCAAGTCCTACCATCGCATCTATTACCGTTAAAGGTTGAATACGACGAGGCATACCGCATTTTGGTTCGGGATTTACGTGACCGCCGAGGAGAACTATCTACACTCGCGCAATTTTTGTATCCCTTCCGGATAGACTTATAAACGTGGTCATTGTCGAGCGCGAGTCGACGGCCGGCGTATCCGTGATAATCGTTCCATCATGATAAGACGCTCGGATCCTGCTCGCATGAAGACTGGTATTGGGACCGGGCGTCGGTCGTTGCCAATTTGCTGGAATAGAGTGGTCCAGAGCCTTGAACTGGGCCAATACACCGATCGATGTCCAGGTCATGGCCTACGCCCTCACGCGTTTTGTCGTAGGTAACTCTTATATAACTGATGGGGTTTCCGGAAGACTCAAGTCGCAAATTCGCATTCATCACCTGTGGCCGAAACGCAATTCTCACCTCTGTCCACGCGGCCGTGCCCGTGGATTGCGGAATTAAGTGATCGTGTGACCGGGCTTAAGAGCGCAATCCTCATCTGATTCGCTCCTCATTGACGTCAGGCCAGTCCGTGTGGACATCCTCATCGACAGGATTGCTGTCGGCATTGCGTCTCTTCTATGACCATTGTGTGGGGCCAATTGAGCCCTCACGGCGCCCTTGAAGCCTCCTTGGGTATGTACTCTATATCTTAGAACATTCCG
Organism: Monosporascus sp. 5C6A; assembly: GCA_004155035.1. Classification (NCBI taxonomy): domain Eukaryota; kingdom Fungi; phylum Ascomycota; class Sordariomycetes; order Xylariales; genus Monosporascus; species Monosporascus sp. 5C6A. Next base: position 14,979 of record QJOB01000116.1, read on the forward strand.
GACGTGTAATGTTGTGCGGAAATCATACGAGATTACAGCGCTTGGGTAAACCCCAGAAGGTTCGGATTCATTCCGATATACCGGGCATCCATTCAGATTGGTTGACGAGCACACAGAATCGCACTCGACTCCTTGCTATTCTGAACGGACTTTTCCCACACACGATCCAGGGACACCTATAATATCGGGGCCCGTTGACTAATGAATAATGCCGAGAAAGACTCCTTCTGTTCTCCACCCTAGCACTTCCGAGGTCCGCCTTCCGTCTTCCGTCATCCGGGATCCGAAACACCGTGCGTGCTATCACCGCTTCGAGTTTTCGTAAAACGAAGGGGCTATGACAACCGCGACTAAGCGGTCGGAGCGGCTTCGTCATATGGCGTATCCCCTGGCCCCGAAACCACTACTCCTCGAGCGTCGGCGAAAAGGGAGAGTGGGTCGCAGGAAGTCTAGCGACTGGGATTGATAGCTTTGGACATGGAACGGCGAGTTTATATACGTCCGCTTGAGCTCCCGCACTCCTGAAACGATACGTCTGAGCCTCTTTGCCTTCTTTATTCAAGCAAACGAGGTTCGCAAGCGATCCAGTTTTTCGTTACCGCTGATATGCCTTCACGCGTTGACCATCATGACCAGTTCGAGCTATCCAAAGCTCAAGCCTTGCTCAAGAAGTATGATATTTCTGATAACGGGTTTCTTCCCGAAGGGATTCCGCTGGACCGTCTACCAGATCCCTTGTATGCGCCCTGGGAGGATATTCTATCCCAGTTGCCGACCCTGCTGGAGAGGAAGACAATACGACGGTCGATTGACAACTTAGACGTCTTGTCGACCAAGAAATTGGATACGGAGAGGGAATGGCGCCGGGCGTATGTCGTTCTGTCGTTCCTTGCCCATGGATATATATGGGGAGGCGATAAGCCGTCGGAGGTTGGTTCTACCTTCCCCTATAACCGACCGTAGAGCCTAGCTGATGTACTTTAGATTCTACCGGTGGCCATTTCAGTGCCATACGTCCAAGTTTCTGAGCACCTCGAACTCCCGCCGGTCGCAACATACGCGGCGCTGAACCTGTGGAACTTTACATCGTCCAGAAACGACTTTACGGACCTTGATAGCCTGAAAGCCCTGCACACCTTCAGCGGGACAGAAGATGAGTCGTGGTTCTTCTGTCTGTCCGCGGCGATGGAATGCCAAGGCGCATATATCATTCCCATTATGATCGACGCGATAGAAGGGATCCAACGGAACGACTATCAGACAGTCACTGACGGCCTTGACACCCTACGGGACTGCATAGAAACGCTGTCGAGGTTGTTAGAGCGTATGCATGAACGATGCGATCCGATGGTGTTCTACCATCAGATCCGTCCGTACCTCGCGGGTAGCAGGAACATGGAACATGCCGGTCTCCCGAACGGAGTATTTTACGCGGAGGGAGACGGGGAAGGAAGCTGGAGGCAGCTGAGAGGCGGCAGCAATGGCCAGAGCTCCCTCATCCAGTTCTTTGACGTCGTCCTAGGGGTCGAACATAACTCTTCCGGCAATGCCAGCCAGCAGAGCCGCGATGCCTCTACCGGGAAAGATCGTAAGCCAGTAAGCTTCCACGTGGAGATCCGCTCCTATATGCCGGAGCCCCATAGGAGATTCCTTCAGCATGTGTCTCGGATGGATAGCCTAAGAGATTTTGCCCTGCGATCAGTGGTGTCGGATGAGCAGCGAAGGGTGCGGCAATCATTTCAGGCAGCGACTACGGCGCTAGCCGAGTTTAGAAGCAAGCATATGCAGATGGTGACGAGATACATCATCGTGCCCTCTCGGAGGCAGGGCGCGACCGAGGGGGTTAATTTGGCCGCCGCATCGACCAGAGCTTCTTCGGGGAAGGGGGCGGGGGCCGGGCTGACCGGAACGGGAGGCACGGCTCTGATACCGTTTCTACGGCAAACTCGGGACGAAACACTGCAAGCGGGCATGGGTCCTAGGAATAGCGTTGATAGATGAGCGGCAGGTCACAATATGAGTTGTTGAATTTAACGTCTATTGAAACTTTATCGCATAACCATTAAAATATTCCTGCTATAGTTGATGTTTCCGGGAGGAAATGGAGTGGCGGATCTCCCCTGGTGCGGAGCAGCGGTAGTCCATCCTAGCCGAATGCAACTGTAAAGAACCGTGGGCCAAGCTAAGAAGCGGCTGGAGAATCCGAGCGCATGGGAAAGGTGGTAACCGCACTGATGATTATTGGCTTGTTACTTGATTATGTCTCCTAGAGCGACACGATTGTGTTGGTCACAGAAGGGTTATCATCCTGGTTGGGCTCCATTGCCTTTGCCGGGTGTCATTCACAAACGGGTATTCAAAACAGAAGAGTCATTACTCATGTCGTAGTAGCTTGTTCCTGGTTGATCTTGAGAGAGAAGTCGACGTGTGGCGTGCCCTGGTGGATGGAGCTAGTAGAGATGATGTCGATATCTGCGCGTGTTAACAGGGGCGCTCGATGGGGCCAGGTGCTGGTTCGCAACATACCATTGTTGGCGTAGTTAAAGACATTGTCTTCCCGTAGCCCGCCGCTGACCTCGATCAAGAACTCGCGTTTGCCCTTCCATTTCTCACGCAGGCTCTTGGCCGCGATCTTAACCCCCTCCCCGGTGAAGTTGTCGAGCATTACGACGTCAGCACCGGCCGCTATCGCCTCGTCGGCCTCCTCTTCGTTCTGAACCTCGACCTCGACCTTCAACGCGAAGCCACCGACCATCTTGGCGGTCTGTACGGCCTCTGTAATGCTGCCTCGGCTCCACACGTGGTTGTCCTTGAGCATGATCATGCTGCTGAGATCCATGCGGTGGGTGTCAGCGCCGCCGACAAGCATGCCGTACTTCTCGACGATGCGGAATCCCGGAGTCGTCTTGCGCGTCCCTGCGAGGATGCCCTCGTAGCCAGCACTCCGCAAGCTCAACAGCAGGTTACGGCTGACGGTGGCAATGCCGGAGCACCGAGCCAGCAAGTTCAATCCCACCCTCTCGCCTAATAGCAGGCCGCGCGCCGGGCCGGTCACGGTAGCGACCTTGGTCTTGCCGGAGCCGTCCTTCGGCCGGTTGATGTAGCTCCCTTCAACGGCATGCCACTCGACCGTACATCCGCACTGCTTGAATATCTCGTTGAAGAAAGGTACGCCCGCTATGATTCCGGCACTTTTGCCCCACAAGGTGGCGGTTCGGGGGTGGTCGCCCACTACGAAGCCGGCATAGTCGTAGGACGGTGTGTCTTCGGAGAGCCAGGAGGTGATTTGGGATTTCCAGCTCGGCGGCAGGAGGTGCTCGAGAGAGCCGTGATAGATGGGTTGGTCTTTGTGCATCGAGGCGATCGTAGGAGTTCCGTCGGGTGAAGAATGAGGCGAGGAATTGATGTAGATGCGGAAGCAAAGGTAGCGTACAGTAGGTGTGTAGCTACGTTAGCCACTACCGAGGTAGGTAAGGCTTATGCGGGGTTGCCCAGAAAGTGAAGCTTTCCCACAGGGTGCCTAGGTACTTTGTACGTAAATAGTTAAAAGAATGACCCAGACGAAGCCGTACCTAAGCCGGAAAATGAAGCAGGTGAGCAATGAGCTCACGGCATAAAAAAGCTATGGTTTCGTGAATATTACGTTTAGGTAACCGGATGGAGACTGAAGTAGGTACGTAGTACCTAATATCCTTCTAACCTACCATGTACCTACCTCCATACATGCATAACACACACATGTAGGGATCCTGAGTTTGGCAGTGTGGTTGAAGGGGCTACGACGCCCAAACACGTCAAGTTCGAAGCTACTTACAGTGGAATCGAGGGCAGCTGGAGGGGTAGACGGGAGGGCTAGAGAGCTAAAGGTTTGAATGGCGGGGCATCTTCGCATCCACTGAGGATGGGTGGGCCTGTTACCGAAGGCACCTTCAGGGACTATCCTCGGAGACGGAACCTCGGGTTTTACCTAATAAATACTGCACTGCACTTCCGAAGGCCGCGGTTACGAAGTACAACAACTTCCGCTATCCGCCTTCTACGCTTGTGGCTTCGGGAGGCGTCGTGGCCTGGTGCATTCTCACCAATGATTCTCTCCAGAATATCCAGCCTGAGTGAACTTGAAAGAGGGGAGTAGTTTATGGAAATATGCCAGAGTATCCGCACTACGTTCGCAGCCGCGTCGCAAACGCTTGTGATAACTGTAAGGCAAGGAAAGGTATGTACCTCGTTAATGCATAGGTACCCTGGCCATAAGAAAGGGGAATTAACCCCTCGCAGTGAAGTGCGACGGCAACTTGCCTTGTAGCTATTGTGTGAAGCGATACCAAGCTGGCAACTGCCATTTCTCTCCTAGGAACCGACGACGAGCGAACAAGCCTGCCACGCCTCCGGAGTCCGTCCGGATTCCGCATGCCATTCAGACTTCCGCCTCGCCATCACCACTTCCGTCATCCGAACTGCCGGATACATCCCGGGATCGCCTGCTGTCCGGGACGCCGGCTCGCTCCGCCGCCGATTGTGAAGCATCCGTCGAGGAAGAGGCCGATGTCCATCGCGAAGCCCGTCTTCTATGTGACGCCCAAGGAGAGCTAAGTAAGGATTCGATTCACGTTCTTCGAGTCGTCAGCAACGCATCGCTTATCAGCGACCACCGTAGTTTTCATTGGTGATTGTGCACCGCTTTCCCTCTTCCAGACCGTGCGTCAGATCGTCACCTCTCGAGTCGACCCGGATGTTTTTGCTCGGCAGACAAGTCGAGTCTTAATGCTAGAGAACACCAGCAATTGCATCCAACCCAGCATAGCTCACGGAAACCCACCAGTGGTCAACCTCGACGCCATCGGCGGGCTGGTATCAACCTTTGCCTCAGTGGTAAGTTAGAAAGCCTCTATCACCAAAGGTTCATACTCTTCGTAGCTGATGCCCCCTGCATGCAATAGACTTCTGGACTTGTTGAACTGATCGACTGTGGCCGGTTCGCAAATGACCTTGCGATCTGGGCTGGACGTAGTCAGAAGCCCGATGATGTCGCGTCAGCCGTCAACTATCTCGTACTCGCCATTGGCTCACAGACGGATGCCCAGGACCTTGCCGCCGAGTATTTCCATTACGCGAAGACTCTGGCGCTCGCGAGCCTGGATGGCAACCTGGGCGTCGATACGGTCAAGGCATTCGCCCTCATCACCTTGTATATGCTCAGGGCTTGCCAAATTAATGGGGCATTCTTGTTCTTCGGTCGGCTCTTAAACCGCGCCCTCTAGCATGCGGTCGTACTGACATCCTCAGGCATCGCTGCACGAGCTGCGTATTCGATAGGCGCGCATCGAGCCGAAGTGAACTGCCGATTCGGAGCTGAACTCTGTGCTCAAAGGTACGCGTCCCCCTTTCCCGTAAAGGATATCTGAACAAGGAAGCTTACCAGCGAAGAGAGCGTTTGTGGAAGAGCCTTAGGGTTCTGGATCTGTTCCTCAGCGTGTCTCAGGGGCGTCCACCTGCGATGTCGGATGTCGATTGCACCGTCCCCTATCGAACCACGGATGACGGGGGCCAAGAAGTGTTCGAGCTTCTCAACGCATCAGTCCAGATATTCCTCATTACTGAACGCATCGTCCTTGAGGTCTATTCAAGAAGGAAGATAACCTTGCAACTGACCGAAGGAATATCCCGCCAGCTCCGAGATTGGTCAGCCAAGTGGCTCTGCGCCCTGAGGCGCATCGTGTCGGCGAATTCGATCTCGGAAGACCGCCCAAAAGTTGCTGGAGCCTGTCAGGTCTTGTCATCTTACTACTATGCGGTGATGCTCGTATCAAGGCCCTTTCTCATGTACGAGTTATATAGACGACTGCCCGAAGACTTAGGAAGATCCGGGGACCAGACACCCGTGACGAACACCGGGAGATCAAAACTTGCTAACGCCTGCATCGATGCAGCGTGCTTGATGTCGCAATCCGCATTAGATCTCGTAGAGAGGGGGTTACTCGACAGACGTACCCCTTTATTAGTGTAAGCTACCTAAGCTACTCGCCTACCGAGATTCGCTGACCGTCCACCGAGGTCATGGTTATTCGCGTCAGCATTAGTTACCGGGGTAGGACTCCTCGGCGGATTCGGTCGCGTACTGGAGAAATACGCGCGCATGGCTATATCCGCCCTCGAGTTCTTCGCGAAGGAAGACACGCACGCGATGCAGTATTCCCTGATTGCTAAGTCACTGCTAACCAGCGCCATACAATATCTCGAGACGAAGGAGGCTAAAGAGCGCATACGAATTGCGGAGAGCTCCTCTCAGCTGTTCGGGCTCATACCAAAGGGGGACACCCTCTCTCAAGTCTCCGTACCGACAGGTACGACAAGGGATCTGCGCCCGTCAACATCGAGGCCGGGCGAGGTCGGCAGCACCTGCATCTCTCCCGCCAGCCGCGCCGCGGACTCCATGTTCGGCGAGATCGACACGTCCATTTTCTCCCTGAACGATCCGCTGGCGCCTCCTTCCGAGTTCTCCCACCTTGCCAGCAACCCGCAAGACCAGGTCGACCAGGTCTTCGGGGCGCTCAACCTCTTCCCCCTACTCGATGGGAACGGGCATATTGATTTGGCGCACTATCTGTGAGGCGCCTTGGCTATATATCTATTCGTATTTGCGCTAGGTGACGTCTACGGACGTACTAGCTTCCGCGTCTTGAGTACGAGTCCGTCCTCGGCGCATATGGGATATCAATACGTCATTTTAAAGTTGACCCCCCGGCCCTCGTAAGCATCGAGACTCCCGAAAGCCTCACAAGTTATTGAATGCATGTCAGGAACCTTTTCTGGTTTTATTCCCCGCCCCACGCCTGAATGATCAACGCCAAGTTGGCCGGCAGCGAGTTCTTCCTAGCGAGGGTGGTAGATTATTCAGTTTAGTAGCACCTTTTATTTAGATTCTATTCCGAGCGTTCGGAAACACGGAGTTTAGCTGACTAGAAACGACTATGGTACAGCCAGTACTTCGAATACTTGAAATGCCCGAAAGGGGTCCTGCGCTAGCTGGCGTAGACAAAATCTAGGAGCATCGTTGTATCATACTATGGTCGCAACGATAGAGAAGATGCGCCCAGAGATGTTAGGGGACACTGGTTTATCGAAGTCGACATGCTCGACTTGGGACTGCCAGATAGTGAGACGGCCATGACATCGCTTGGGACCCGGTGAGCATCGTGAAGAATACCCCGCAACCGGACTATCCCTCTCAAGACGACCCGGGAGGTGCATATGGAGATGATAATAGGGTTCAGCCGCATGTGTGGGTTTGGGGAAGGGTGTGAAAGGTGGAGGTTTTATTCAAGCTCTTATGAACTGTCGAGATGTAGCAGAGGTAATGTAACTGGTTTCTGTCCGAGGTTTTGATATTATGTTCTGAACTGGACCGACGTCGCCGAAGAAGGAGACGCTTCCTCCAGCTGAAATCATTTTACCCAATCCTGCTCATCTAACCTTTATTCCCGACGAGCTGGGCAACATCCATAACCGGGGTTTCGCTCATTATATCAAAGACGGTCATTATTACGAGACGGTCAGTCAACGGATGAGCGAAAGTAGATGGGAGCTCGGAGCGGTCTAGGCGGGAAACTTTCTCTTTTGACCGATGACGACTGGAGTGATGTGCCATTTCGGAGCCGTTATTATTGGAACAGAGTTAATGCCATCTCGAACCATCTTGACCATCCGTTAAGGATTGATTTGACAGGAAAGGCGGAAGTGTAACCGACGATTCAGCATTCCCCTCAGGGATTGGACAAGTGAAAGATAAATCATTTCGACAAGGGCTTCTCCATCTTTCAGATCCTCTAAGTTTGGCGCTGACTCTGTTCTGGCGTTTGAAAGTCTCACCTGGGACTACATTATGAGTTGGCCTCGAGGCCAATTAGAAGGTGACGATTTGGCAGTCCATTGTTAGTGATCTAACTTCCCACTTGGCCGCCTTCTGGAAATATATTGGGGGCGGCGGGCGAGTTAAGACGCAACAATGCCCTGCGAAACGAAGTTGGAAAGTATCCGTAAAAGCAAGGCTTTTGGGGGGTCCCTACGTTTCTTTCCCCCTTTGCTCAGCAGGCTGCCACTAAAAGCTACCGGGGTATGGAGGTTGGTCAAAGGCTCCACGGGGTTGAAGATTTCAAGGAGGGATACGTCTTTGTCCCGGACTTAGAAGAGGAGCATGCGACCACCCGCCGCAAGGGTATGTGAGCTATCAAAGGCCCCGCATCAGCAAGAGCGGTCGGCTTAATGAAACTTCACTGCGCTTTGAGGCTACATCGGATGTTGCAAGCGTTGTGTTACTTCTGAGTCCATCTTGTCCGATAGCACCCGTGTAGTTATGCACAGAAGTAACCGATATCCGGGTGTTCTCGGGCACATGCAAGTAACATTTGGTGCCACCGAGATTGTAGGCTCCATCAGCAGCAGCGAGTCCCCAGTGCAGACATTCTTACACACTCACGATTTGGCTGACTAGCACCCGTTCAAAATCAGGGCAATACCCAAACCAGACTCTAGTAGTGGCAAACCTGAAACGACCATGACACGGACCGATGAAATGACTACTATGGTAGTTTCAACAAGTTATATTGCGAAAGACTGCATGAATTATTAATAATCGATATATGAAAGTTCATCATTGTCATTCATCCTCCTACCGAATCCTGCAATGCCAGCACGTAGCTCGCCTCCCAAATGGAGCATCTCGAGAGCATACTGATGGTCCCAACATTTTGTATACCATGGGTGTTGTCGTTGATACTCACTGGCCAGTAAAACCTCGTCGCCGTAGCAGTCGCTTCTCGTAAATTGTTTAGTCCGGAATATCCTGCCGCCCACCGGGGGTGATCTCTATCCGGCTCCTTACCACTTGATCCTGGCTCAGTTACAGACGAAACCTTTGTCATAGAAGAGCCATTACCCCTACTGATCTTCCTGAAAAGGCGGCCCCTGTCTTTCGCACTGGCAAATTGGTGCGAAACTGTAACCAATCATCGTTATCGTCTGATCCTGACGGCAAACGACTCGGAAGCGCTACCCATGATCTCAGAGAAGCCGTCAGGTTGCTGAGTAAGGTAGACTTGCTAAAAGCCTTTAGAGCTGCTGGTACACATGTGACGACTAACAAAGTCCCGATCTTGGATTGTGTAGAGGTAACATCTGTAGAGCCTACAAATTCCAAAGCATTCTCATGGATGCTGTAATACAGGTACTGCCGGAAGTAAAGTGGTATCAGTACCAGTTCGCACGAATGCTGTCAGGAGGACAAGAGACAGACTTACAAAATACCAACACCAAATCGCGGCTTGTGACGAACATTATTAACAATGATAATTATTGTAAGCTTTAACGTACCACACAAGCGAGTCGGATGCACAAGCGAGTCGGATGCACAAGCGAGTCGGATGCACAAGCGAGTCGGATGCACAAGCGAGTCGGATGCTTTTTGTAACATGCTACCTATCCAACTTTAATTACTTATTTTTCAACAACCATAACATGGAACGACTTATAAAGGCCTTTAGAATGAATTTAGCCGTTCAGGCTAAAAAGAATAACCCGAAACTTAGTTATAAAAAGCTAAGTTCTATTTATAACGTCCCATATTTTACCTTAGAGAACCGATTTAACGGCAAAGCTTCCCGATCCGATACTATCCTTAATTCGCGAAAATTAACGCCGACCGAAGAGAAATCGATTGTCGACCGAATCCTTAACCTAGATATACGAGCGTTTCCTGTCCGGCTTTAACATGCTGAAGATATGGCGAATTTGCTGTTTGCCTAGCGTGTCGCCGATCGCGTTAGGGTTAACTGGGCGTCGAACTTTGTTCGACGGCAAAAAAAACTTAAAACGCGTTTAAATCAAAAGATCAATTATTAAAGGGTATTAAGCAAAAATCCGGAAGTATTTCGCAAATGGTTCGAACTGATTCGGGTTATAATCGTAAAATACGGCATCGCAAAAAAAGATATTTATAATTTCGACGAAACGGGATTTTTAATAAGGCTTTTAATAATATGTAATATAATAATTATAAGCGCCGAAAGACGTAAAAAACCTAAATAAGCGTAATAAAATAATCGGAAATAAATTATAATTATATAAGTTATTAATTCGTAAAATTAAGTTATATTACTATTTATTATTTTAGCGGGGAAAACTTACTTTAAATCCTGGTATTGCGATAATTTATTACCTGCCGATTAAAAAGTCGGGACCAGTTATAATAACTGGACGATAAACAAATTAGGTTTAAAATAAATTCAGTATTTCGATAAACATATTCGAACACGTACGAAAAGAACAAAACGCCTTTTTATCCTCGACGGTTACGAAAGCCATTATTTAATAAAATTCGAAAAATATTACGCAAATAACGACATTATTACATTTTGTATATTTCCTTATTTTTTTTATCGATTTTAACCTTTCGACGTATTCTGTTTTTCCGTTTTAAAACGCGCTTATGCGTTTTATATCGAGAATTTAATATAATATTACCATACCCATATCGCCAAGGAAGATTTTCTCGCCGGTTTTTTCGACGCGTTTAAAGCCGCCATAACGTCCGACAATATCAAGTCCGGTTTCGCAAAAGCTGGACTTATTTTATTTAATCTTAATAACGTTTTTTCCGATTTAGAAATTCCTTTAGCTGTACTTACGCCGACCGTCTCGCCGCTTACCTCCGCCGGTTCCATTCTTTCCCTACCGTCGAAAACCTTTCGAAATATACAAAAAACAAAAAAACAAAGATAATACTTACAAAGAAAAATTAAAAATTACCAGGGGAGCTTGCCGACAAAAATAATTAAATCGGTTAATCTTTTAACAAAAAGTAACTTAATATTTTTATACGAAGTTATTTTTTTTAAAAAAAAAACCGCTAAATTACGCGAAATTAATTATTTTCTTAACAAACGCCGAAAAACCAAAAATAAACGTTTTCAAAAAAGAGGAACATTTACTATATAAAAAGGACAAGCTTTTTTGGCTAAAAAAGAAGGGGTTGGTAGAAAACTGCAGCCAATAACGGCTAAAAGTAATCGTTGCAAGAAAATTAAAACGAAGGAACGAAAATATGGCGTCTGCGGCAAGCCCGGATATAATGCGCGTACTTATGAAAAAGCTGTAGATACGTTTAGCGACGAAAAATCCGATTAGTTTGAATTGATTTATCGCGTTATAGTTGTTTTATTTGGATTTGTTGTTACGAAATGCTAAAAAGCATCCGACTCGCTTATGTATCCGACTCGCTTGTGTGGTACGTTACCATTTTGATAAATAACGAGGTATTACGTAATGGAAGCCATTTATGCGTTTTACTAATAAATATTAAAGCCTAGCTTGAATACGCTAGGTAACAACGCTGGGGCTGTTATCCGCCGGAAGGCCACAGAGAGTTAGCTGCAACAATTTTTCTGAAGGGGGTTTAGCACTCTTTTTTATTCGCCACATTCACCCAATCAGCTTCCGCAGGGAAAGCTTCAGTTGGCCTTTTAGGGGGCTACAGCACGCCGAATTTCCGTTTTAGGCCTAGAACCCGCTAGAAAATTGTTGCAGCTAACTCCCTGTGGCCTTCCGGCGGATAATTAGATATGATAAAGCCCCTGCTTTAAGAATGGTGGGAAACAGAAAATAAACTAAGGAACGTATTTGTGCATACAAAATATATAGAAGTATACATAATAAATGTTTAGGGATGTTGCGGGCCGGTGGAGGTAACTAACTAAATATACCCCTGCGACCTGTATGCGTATCATATTGCGTATCAGGCCGAACAAAAACATTCCTGTCAGGTACTCCCTAGGGCCACACCAACGCTAATCTCCATACTAAATAGGAACTTTTGCTCCATTAACTTTACGGATATTGATGCCGCATCTATGACCTATATACTTGCTAGCGTTACCGTCTAAATGCTTACGCTGTTTAATTGCTTCCGAATTGAAGAATTGACCGTTGTATTAGCAAAAATAATGATATCTCGTTGGCTCTCTTGTATCTGTATGAGAAACCTTAGGTCCTGAATAGGCTAGACCAGTGGGGGCTACCTGACTAGGACGTTTAACTTACCCATACGACGTAGTAGTATGAGTGCACGTGCCTAGGACGCACGAACCACGCTACCACAGCCGACGCAGCTGCGCAGAACCAGCCACCTGGATTTTTAGCCCCCGCTGATGCCACGTGACGACGCGTGTTCTTTGGTGAATAATCTCCAACGCCCTCTTTCAATCTCCCACCCGCAACACATACGCACAATCGATGACGTTTCCGCCCTGACCCTCATCGCCTTTCTCGATGCAGCACTTCGTACATCCAAAAGGCTCGGCTCAAAGGTATCCGCACCCGCGGGTAGACGCGCACGCCCGCTCAAGGCCACACGCCGAGTGCGAGCGGTCATTCGCAACCAAAGCCATCTCTACCGTCCTCTACCCGTTGTCTACGGCCAACGGAAGACCCGGGGCTTTGGTAAGGGGCTGTAATCCAGCTGCCTGTCTGCGATAACCGACGTCGCCTCGGACGGTGTGGCTGGGCCGGAGCGTGCGGGGACGACGCCCTTCCCTTTGTTAACTCCCCCTTTCAACCTCGGAGTCGAGGCTGCTCCTCTGCCACCAGAAGCCTGGGAGGGTGGGATTCTGTCCGCTGATACGGCGACAGAGGGCCAAGCTATGATTGATATTTTATAACCTGCCTGCTCTGTGCTTAACATGCCTACTGACGCTGTCCAGGTGATGCGATGTGATGTCGTCGACGGCCTCCGATCCCGATCCGGACCCGGCTCCCACCACGACACCACCACCGACATTCATTCCGACCGCGAATTCCGATATTGATGTCGCAGCACAGCCGGCTATCGTGGTATGGCGGGGCTCCGATGGCGAGGACCAGTCTTTACCGCAGCTGAGCTTGGACCTGCATTACAACGCCCGCTCCAACAAGGCATTTTTCAAGTTGCGCATTGCCGTAGCCCTCAAGGCCCACCCGCGTCCCCGAAAGACCAACGTCTTCCTCTTCATCCATCCGGAGCGTATAAGGACCGTCGCTCTCAATGAAGCCCCTTGCTCGGCGGAAGCGAAGACGTTAGGACCTGATGCCTTCTGCCTACGTTTCGACTTGAAGACAGCCCCGGCGCTCGTCGTGCCCAAAGAATCCTTAGCCCCACGGAACCAGACGTCTGGTAGCCTGCTGGATTCTCTCCGAGCGCTCGCCCAGCAAACCACCTTTGCCGTGTACTCCAGCATACCGTGCAGAACCCTTCCAAGGCGACGGCTACTTTCGCTCTGCGAGGCGGCGTCCAGCGACGGACTAAGGTCCATCGCTGCTCATAGTAACATTACCAGTCTCTATGCTGGTAATGGTGGTAAAGTCATTGAGACGGAGACCTTCAGGACTTCTGCTGCTGCTGCCGATTATAAACATGACACTGCACTTGAGCTTCCCGGGGTGAACCCTCCTGCCTATGATGAGCGCCCTGCTAGATCGGAACCCCCAGGTAAGTCTACTCTATTATGAGCATCCTGGCCTACTAACACTTGCAGTAGGACCCAGTCCCCTCAAGAAGCGGCGGCGAAGCAGCCCCCAACCACCTATAGGCGCTGACCGGAAATACATCGAGGATATCTGTGCACACATAGACAGCAAGCTTGCAGACCTGAGACGTGACGTCACCAAGCAGCTGCAGGACCTCGAAACTCGTGTCATAGAATATGTAGATGAGAGTCTGAGCGCCCAGCGGAAGGATATCACGGAGGACATAGGTGACAAGATAGAAGATGAGTATTATGGCCTGAAGTTGGATCTACAAAACTACGTACGTGAAGAGATGGAGGATACCGAGGCCCGGATCCTGGACCACCTAAGTAATGCGAGCGTAATGCTACAATTTAATACTTAACAGTATATCGACTCCGAGTCGGATTCCAGGGAATCACCCGACGCCATAGTTGTAATTTGGCAAACGAGGTGTGACGATAGGCAGAGTGACCTTGTAGGAAATTAACGACAGGATGGCGACTAAAGATGAGGCTACCCTGAAGAGAGTGAGGAGACTTTTGCCAGCAAAAGTGTATGGAGGAAGGCTTGATCAAGAATAGGGGAAATCTCAAGGTGTGTCTCAAGAATATCAGTTCAGCTATATCAAAGCTATGGACTTCCTGCAACAGCTAGGGAAAATTCAGGGCTATATATATTCGGAATAACCTTATGCTTAAGCAGATAATTCACTTATTAATCAACTATATCCACGTATTATTCAGGAAGCGAATAGTAAGGGTTGTTTTATAAGGTGTTATATAAGTTGTTTGATCTGCCGATACGGTTTCTGCACAGCCTGAAACGTCGAATTCCGACAGTCTCATAACAGTTATAGATATCTTGACTTGTCCCACCTGTCAGCGAATGCTTCGCTGGTCAAAATACGCAGGGATAATCTGGCGGTGTCCTTTCTTGCGTCCCTTTCGGCCGTCGCTTGTCCACGCAATTACCCAACCGACCTGCCAAAGTGTACAGAGCAGACCGTTCCTTAGCGCAAGGAGTGGCTGTTCTTGTATGTAACTACGAGGATCTCACACGTTAAGCTATGGAATGTCCCATAGACGAGCCGAGCCGGTACGTTGTAGGCGAAGTGCCGGCCAGCAAAAACTGCTATGCCGACTTTGCGATCCTCCACGCCTAGGTCGCTCCCAACGCCCTTGTGTCCGACACGTTCCTGTCCGCGCACTGCGAATTTATCCACCATCGGAGCAATCTCTTCACGAATGCGGCTACCTACCCCGGCTCGGACTCGTATTGGGAGTGACCGGCCTAGATCAGCAAACCGCTGAACGAGATCACCCCCTTTCGACGGCAGCCGTTCCTCGCTCGGCGGAGAGGGCGAGCAGATGGTCCACCAGCCGGGTTACTTAGTCGGACCGGAAGAAGCTCGGTTTGTCGCCGCCGTCGACCGTGAAGACATGGTTCTCCCGCCCGGCTCTGGAGGCGGATGCGAAGTAGAGGCCCGTTCTCGAACCGATGCACTCTTTGGGTCCCTTCCCTTCCCTTCTAGACCAATACTGGCATCTCGAAGAAACTGGATCGAACCCAACCCTCACTATTTTACGCGGAATCTCAAAGAGGTTGCCTAGCAGTTCAGGACCAACGCGGAGCCGGTGGGTGCTTTCTTAACCGCCCTGGATGTTACCAATTTCCAAGCCCAGTTCAGCCTAATTCACAGCGCGGGGCATATCGTCGACGGTGGCTCCATGGTCAATTTCTTCACCAGTCGCGGGATCTGTCCTTCTCGCTGCATCGCGCGCAGGTTGACCGGCTGTGGAGTTGTAGCACGATGCGGATCCGGCTCGGGGAAGATCCTCCGATAACGGCACCGCCACGTTCAAGAACCCCCAAGAGCCCTGGAAGTCCGCAACAACACGATAATGCACTTGGGAAGTACTGGGCGAGGATGTTAAACTGAGAGAGGCCACGGATTTCGTAACCGGACGTTATTGTGACCGTTATGTATAGCCCCAAGGCGTCCGGTCTTCACACATAGTCGGAAGATAGAGTTAACGACGAGGTCGACGACAAGATCGGGTTAAAAGCCAGAGCAAAGGGCTTTAGGGCTCCAGGGCATTACCCAGTTTCCGCATGGGCCATACACATTAATAGGGGTTAAGGAGACGAAATAATACATATATACTATCTTGTGGGCAAATGTGTGTTGCAATTGGGTCTAGGTTACTGTTTGATTGATGTCCTACAAACTGGAGTAGGGGAGCAGCCACATATTGTCAGCTAGCCAGGTGTGCTAAAGCTGTCAGATATAGGGGATGTTAGTTGTGTTGTTATATTCATCTAATTGCGCAGCTTCTCTGTACGCGCACTGCTTTTGTGTAACCTAGCAACGGAACATATATTGTCAGATATATTGGATGTTAGTTACGTTGTTGTATTCAGCTAATTGCGCAGCTTTTCAGTACGGGTACTGCTTTTGTATAGCCTAATAACGGAACAATTATTCTTCGATTAAAACGTAGTTTTTTGTAGTTAATATATATAACATACCTGGCTAATTAATATACCTTTTTATTGTTTTAAAAAATTCGTAATGTTAATTGTTATATTTAATTATTTTTTAAACTTATAGTTTTTTATTTTAGTTTTTTCCGGTAATTATATTTTTTAATTAATTAATTCCTTAATAAAAATTATTGTTAACCTTATCTTCCGGCGTTTTAAGGTTTTTGTAAGATTTATTAATATTAATTACTTTTCAAGATATTTAAACCGTTTTTGTAATAAAATCAGAATTAATTTATTTATTAATATATCGGTTATAAGTATATAATTTATTTTAATTAAGCGTTTATTTGTTATTTTCTTATAATTAGTAATTATATATGTTTATATACCGTTACTTTATTTTAAAGAAGCGATTGTGGTATTAATTAATTATATAATTTATTTATTATTATCTTATAAATTTAACAGTTTTATATTTAAACGCATTTCAATTTTTAATTAATTAAAATATAAATAAAGCCTTTTTCAATAATTTATATAAGAAATAAATAATTCCTTTATAATTGTAAAACTATGTACTATATTTTATTAATTTGTTTATTATTTTAATTTTTTTAAAATAAGTTTGTAACGTAAACTTAAAAGTTTTTTTTAATAGCATATATTATTTATAAACCAACCGCTGTTTTAAGTATATATAAAAGGTTTTTTTATTAAATTATAAAATTAACGTTTTAATATTAATTAACTACCGTATACACCGTAGTATATAAAATAAATCCGATATTCTTGTAATATTTATTAACAAAACTTAAATAATCCAAATTTAAATTCAATAATAACTAAACTTTTATTATTAACGTTTTTAAAAAGGTTTTAAAACTTTTTAAAGATTGAATTTATTTATTTAATTATAAAGTTAAATTAACATAATTACATCTTTTATTAAATTTATTTTTAAATATTTTAACATTGAAAACTTTTTATGAATTTTTACTTTATATAAAAATGTATCATTTTCATATTTGCTAAATTAACCGCTTAATAAAAGTTTGGTTTTTTTGTTATATACGGTAATTGTAACGGCTGGGCTAGTTAACCAACTATTAAACCTAGTTGTACGGGTTTATGTTGGCAGTGGTACTGTGGGAAACTAAGTAATAAGACAGGTCGAAGGCGTATGCTTAGTTACGTCTGGTAATAACAGATAACCAAGGGTGATCTGGGTAACTAAGTTGTATTACAAGCTGGTGTTATTTAAGATTATGAAAGGGTAATAAGCGTATTTATATATTGAAATCGTTTTGTTGTGATATTCGGATCGCTAAACTTGTTAGCGATTTTAATGATCCCTGGATTGCTAGATTTGTTAGCAATCCTAATGATCCCTGGATTGCTAGATTTGCTAGCGATCCTAATAATCCCTTACGTAACTGTGTACGTGATTTAGGTTGGAGAATCCCGGTTTTGACCGTTTGTGGAAGCCAAGATGTGTTGGGTCGTAACACGATTTCTTCCTTTTGAAATTTTCGTCCCAAAGATTGTAAGTTCTTCCTTTTCGTATTGCCGGAAATATGGTTAACAAAATTCAGAAGTGTGCGAAACCCCTTTCTAAGGAAAAGGCCGTATAGCGCGATAGCTTACTTTCCGCTGTATTTCTGGGCACCGTCCAAATAACCCCTTATTTTTACTGCAAGCGTCGGAACTTGGTTTGTAAGGTTTTTGAAATAGATTTTTTCCGTTATTCTTCGTATATTCGGTATGACTAAGGTAACTGCAACGTTCGAGGTTTAATTCTTGCGCAATTCCAAAAGATTGCCTCTTAATACAAAAAATTGGAGAAGGAGCTTAAGGCTGCTATGGAGGTTAAAAAGCTAGCCAAGGTTCGTACGCGTCGAATCTGGAAACAAAAGAAAATGTGGCATGATCGTATAATGAAGGCTGTAATACGGGGTATCGACAACCTCGAAAAGTTGGAGCGACTGGAACGAAAGAAAGCGGGGGAGCAGGAGTTAGAGGTTCCTGTTTCCACAAAGCAAACCTCCGTTTCTATCGACTGGTTAGGTGTCGATATTACTGGCTGGTCCGTTACCGACGACGTGGACTGGGGTGCGTTTATAACTGGTTCCGGCGCCTTTGGTAAAAGTCTTTCAGAAGGCGCTGGGCGTTTATAAGATTTTTAGCGGGTTTTTAGGTGTTTTCGGAATCTGGGTGTTTTTTCCATTTGATGAGGTATTGGGTAAGTCTATCCTTTTTACGTATATCTAGAATTTTCTTTACCTCGTATACTGGTGCATCTTTTTCTGCCTTATTTTCGTATCCTATGTTAACTTTAATGGTATCTGCTGTTAACTTAAGTAAGGAAACATAAAAAACTAGATGGAACTTAACCTTTAGGGGTAGCTCCAATTCGTAATTGTTTTCCGAAATTTTCTTGGTGACCTTATATAGTCCGATATACTTAAAGTCGAGTTTTTAATTTAGGCGTTTGGTTTTAATATTTTTAGTAACTAAGTAAACTATATCTTTTTCCGAAAAAATTGGTTTTTTTAACTTTTTCTAGTTATAGTATTTTTTTATTTGATTATGTATAAATTCGAGTTTTGTTTTCATTTTTGTATGTAATTGTTTGAATTGTTTTGACGTTAAAATGGCTTTAACGTTAACTGGGCCGTTATCGCGTATCTTTTTGTAAACTTCTGGTGTAAATCTAAAATTAACGTTTACTGGGATTGTTTTGATGTTTTTTTGGTAGTTAGTATTGTAAGCTAACTGGGTTATTAGTAACTTTTTAATCTAATTATTTTGCTCGTAGTTAATATAACATTGCAGGTAAATTTCGAAAGTTTAATTTAACCGTTTTATTTGCTTATTTGTTTAAGGTCTAAATGCGTTAAATAATTTATAATTTAAACCGATTTATGCCATAAGGCTTTGCCAGAATTTAGAGGTAAATATGGTGCTTTTGTCGGATATAATTTCTGTTAGCAATCCGTATATATTAAGGATGTTTTTAAAAAAGATATATGCTATTTGTTCCGCGTTTGTATTTTCGAAGTATGGAAAGAAATAGGAAAATTTCGTGAATCGATTGACAATTACGAAAATGCTGTCGTAATGTACTTCCGTCGCTGGATCTTCGGATAGGGGAAGTTTAATGATAAAATCTATGGTAACCAAATCCCATAGTTGTTGTGAAACTAGAAGTAGTTGCAGTTTTCCGTATAGTTTGTGTTTTGGAGTTTTTGCTTTGGCGTAAACGTTGCATTTTTTTTTTTGATTTTCCGTACTGCTATTTTTATTTTAGGGAAGTAATAAATGCGCTATAGCCGTTCTAGGGTTTTATAAATCCCTGGATATCTATAAAGTAAATGTTAATATATATCCCACACTAAGTCCTGTTAACATTTTTCTGGAACCTAAATTTTGTTTATTTTTTGATTGTCAGGTAAACTGTCGTTATATTGTTGGATTTTCTGGTATAGGTCAGGGGGCACTGCCCTGATCGTTACAATTTGTCGTAATTTTAAATATCCTTCTAAGGTAACATCAAAGATTCGGTAGCTAACCTTAATTAATTTTTTTTTAAATCAGGTCGTTTACTGAAAGTATTTGCTTTGCCGTTTTTAAAACCCTTCTGATAAATAATAACAAAGTCGTATTCCGCTAACTTTTTTACGTAACGTAATTATCGTCCTGTAAGTTCTCGTATAATAATAAAACGGGTAAAGTTTTTGTAATCGGTATAAACCTTGGTTTGGTAAAAGTTTCCTTTAAACATATACCTAAATTCTCGAAAGGCCTTAATAATAACCATAAACTTCTTATCGGGAATGTTATAGTTAAATTCTATTTTTTTCAATTTATAAAAATAAAAGGTAATTAGGTAAAGTATTCCTTAATTATCTCGGTATCCGATCACTACGCCTAACGCGTAATCCGAAAAATCGGTCTTTAACTTAATTAGGCATTTTGAATCGTACATAATCAATACTAATTTACTAGTAATTACGTCTTTAATCCGCTAGAAAGCTTCTTCGGTCTTTATCGTCTATTAAAACTTGTTTCCTTTCCTAATAAGATTAGATAATAATATCACAATCTTACTAAAATACTTAATAAATTTCCGGTAATAATTAGCAAATCCGATAAATACCTATACCTCTATAACGTTAATAAATGTAGGCCATTCGGCAACTGCTGCAATTTTCTTAAAATCCATCCTAATATATCCTGGGGTAATAATATATCCCAGATATTTTATTTCCTGTATATAAAACTGACTTTTTTTTACGTTAATTAACAAATTAACGTCCTATAACGCTTAAAAAACTTAATAAATGTATCCTACATGTGTTTTTTTTAACTTTAAAAAAAATCAAAATGTTATCTAGATAGTATATAACGAAAATATCCAGGTATTCCCGAAATACGTAATTAACCATTCGCTAAAAAGTTACTAATGCGTTCGTAAGTTCTATTGGTATAACCAAATATTCGTATAGTCCGTATTTTGTTCTAAAAGCCGTTTTTTACTCGTATCCTGGCTTAATCCGAATTAAATTATATCCGTTTCTGAAATCCAAAACGGTAAATTATTTGGCTCTTTATAGGCAATTCTTTATTTCGGTAACTAATAATAAAAGTGTTTTATCCTTAATAGTAATACTGTTAAAATGTCGATAATCCACTACCAATCGTAATTTGCCATTTTTTTTGGATACGAAAAACATAAGGTATCCGGTTAAAAATATAGATTGCCGGATCTATCCTTTTTAAAGTTTATCTTCTAGGTATTTTCGTAAGGTGTGAAGTTTTGCTTCGTTCAAATTGTAAATGGGGTAAAACTTGGGTAAGGTACCTTCCTTAAGGATTATCTTATGATCCTATTCGTTATGTTCTAGTAACTTCGTTTCGAGCTTTTTTTGAAATAATCGCTTATACTTACGATACTGTAGTGGTACGTTAGCTATATTTTCTTCCTTTTTTGGTTTTTCGGGTTAGTGTTTTAAAATTTCGTTCATATTGCAAAGTTGTGCCCGGATAATGGCTATAATGCGTCGAATGCGTTTATTATGCCTTTTTTTTTTATGTCGTGTTCCTTTAGGTGGTAAGGTATTTGTCGTTCCTTATGCCTGTATTCGTCGTTTTTTCTGTTTTTAATCGAGTAGGGAGATTTTATTCGTTTTTCTTGCTTGTCGATGGGGTGTAAAGTGAATTTTACCTGGCTAGTACTTTAATCGATTAAGGGGTTGTATTGATATAACCATGGTTTTCTTAGGATTATGTCGTAATTTTCTAGCGGAACGATATCGAAGTTAATTATTTAGGTCCGTCCTTGGATAAAAATTTCGAGGTAATTAATTTCGCGTACGATTTTTCCGTTATCGTAAGTAAATACCTAACTTTCGACGTTCTTGGCGATGTAAGGGTTCTTTTTATTTTTCCATGGCAGTTTAAGTTGATTTACCAACTTCGGGTTAATGTAATTAACGCCTAAAGCTCCGTAATCCACTATTACGGTATACCAGTTTATTCCAATTCGTATTTTTAGGGTAATAAGGTTATTACTGGCTCCTGTCGTCGTACTTAAAACCATTCTGGGAAGTTCTCGTTGCTGCTCCCGGTTCGCACTATCCTGAAGCTTTTTTATAGATAACGTTCCTTTTTTGGAAACTTTGTAAGCTGCTAAATTTGTTCCGTAAATCGCTTACATATCTTCTGTATATGCTTTATCTGGCCTTCCTAGCGGCGCAGCTAAACTTCTAACTAAAGGATCTTCTCCTTTTATCGATATAATTGGCTTGAAATTTCGCAAATATCGTTTTCTAATCCTCCTATAACCTCCCATCCCGCATAAGGAACTGGTTAGCTTTAACTGGTAAACTTTGTTAATTCCTTCCGTAATACCTTTTACTTTCGAAAATCCGTTTCAAAAGCCAACTAAAACTGGATTTCGGTAATAACTTTTTAACAGTACTTATCGACAAACCTCTAAATTAGCTTTTCCTGGATCTGATAATCGCACCACCCGAAATAACATGTAGGGTTTCCTTAAAGATATTTCTCGCCTTCCGGCTATGTCAATACTGGTACGGTATCTTTAATCTTTTTCGGTATAATAAAAACTCGCAACTCTCAATACCATTATTGGTCGTCCTGGTTATATCCTGTTCGGGTGTAAAAATCAAAACCTTCTTCCCACATACGTATGATTCGTTCGTAAATCTGCTGTTTTTCTTTTGCGTAAACAAGGCACTAGGATTGGTTGCAATTAACAGGGTGAATATCCGCGTGCCGTACTTCTTAAACCTATTTATCGATTGCTACCTGTAAAAAAACTTTAGCCGCTTTTAATCCCTGTCAAATTTCTTCTTATTCGTCGTCGTAGCAAATACGAATCATGTTAACCTGTTTATACTGCGTTCCTGGTACCGGGATTAGTTTACCGTTAAATTTAATAAATCGTCTTTCCGGTACTAAAATCCAACTCCCTTGCCGTTATCGTTTAGGTGCCTTATAATATCGGGCCACATATCCCTTCTTGTCGTAATTATAACACTATACTTGGCTTATATCTCGTCGTTAAGTAATACCAAGTTCCATAAATCCTGGAGCAGTTCTAAAAAAAGTAAAAAGTATTTCGCGCCTTTTTCCCTAATTAACCTTAAAATGTCCAACCCGTAAAATAAAATGTCCTCGTCGTTCTTATCGTCTTTCGAACTGCCGATTATCGATTCTTATTATTTCCGTAATATACTTATCGAATGTTGTAAATCGTGGGAATTTAATAATCTCATCTTTAACATTTTCTTTCAAACCCTTATAAAACACATCGATTAAAGTATCGTTTTCTTTATCCGTCTACCCTGCTTTTACCATAAAATTCCGGAATTCCACAACGTACTTAAAAACTGGTTCTTTCTGGCGCAGTTGGAAAATCTGTTAGGTTACAACTTGCTCCTCGTCCGGATTCTCGAAATTGCTCTTAAGCTTGTTTTCGAAATTGACATAACTGGAAAAGATTTCCTTAATGGTCTTCTCTTGGTCGGACTTCCCTTTCTCCAGGAAGTCTCTCATACTGGGTTCGAACCAATCAAAAGCGTCGCCCTCCAAACAAGCTGCAACAACGAAAATCTGATCTGCTGGATCGGTAAGCCCCTCCAAACGAATATAAACCCGGGCCTGGGTCAGGAAACTTTGCACGTTCCCTTTCCCGTTATAAGGTCCTAGCTTCTTAGGCTTTATCTTACAAATACCAACCGGTATAACCACCACTTAATTAATAAGCTGTTAGACAGTAACTTCGAATTCCCTAATCCTATCTTAGAACTGCTAAACCATAAACTTTTAAATTACGGTTACTTATACGTTAGTCAACATATTAACGATTCGAATATTACTTAAAATCTAACTATACCACTAAACAAAAATTTGTAACGTATAACGGCTAAGTTAGTTAACTAACTATTAAACCTAATCGTACAAGTTTATGTTAACAATAATACTGTAAGAAACTAAACAATAAAACAGATCGAAGACGTATACTTAATTACGTCTGGTAATAACAAATAACCAAAAGTAATCTGGGTAACCAAGTTATATTACAAGCTGGTATTATCTAAAACTATAAAAAGATAATAAACGTATCTATATACTGAAATCGTTTTGTTGTAATACTCGGATCGCTAAACTCGCCAGCAATCCTAATAATCCCTGGATCGCTAAACTCGCCAGCGATCCCAATAATCCCTAAATCGCTAGACTCGCCAGCGATCCCAATAATCCCTCACGTAACTGTGCACGTGACTTAGGTTGGAAAATCCCGGTCTTGACTGTTTGTAGAGGCCAAGATGTGTTGGGTCGTAACAGTAATAATATTATTAACCTAAAAAAAGTACGTTTCATACCACCGAGTCGCACGTACCACCGAGTCGCGCGGTTTTTAGCATTTCGCAACAATTAATCTAAATAACTCAACCATAACGCAATAAATCCATTCCAATTAACAGTATGTTTTATCGCTGGCCGTATATTTAGCTCTGGAACAAATGCATCCATTATATCAAAACCTGTTACGGACGTATATTCTTATTCCTTCCTTTTAATCGTTTTGCGACCGATTATGTTTAACGTAATTATCCCTATTTCGAAAGTTCTAAAGCCGACCGATAAGAAAATAATTACCCGACCGAACTCCTAACTTATATACGTAGGCGTTTTCAGTCCGGTTTTAATACGTGGAAGATATTTACGAAATACGTCGTGTTGGAAAGGTATAAGGTTTTGTTACAAGGCGCGTTGTAAGGCTGTAAGGCAAGGCTGTAGGGCAAGGCTGTAGGGCAAGGCTGTAGGGCAAGGCTGTAGGGCTTGTTATGGGATCGTTCCAAGGGCGCGTCGTAAGGTGTGTCGCGTCAGCTAGCAGGTGTGCTAAAGCACACTAGCTACGCTTTGATCGGAGGATAATTGTTCCGTTGCTAGGCCACATAAAAGCTGTACACATACTGTCAGCTAGCCAGGTGCGCTGAAACGCCCTAACTGAAGAACGCTACGCTCTGATCGGAGGATAATTGTCAGCTAAGTAGCAAGCTAAGATCTTGCACTTAACAATCTGTTCTTTTGGTGCAGCCGTACGCGACAATAATTGTTCCGTTACTAGGCCACACAAAAGCTGTACGCGTATTGAAAAGTGGCACAATTAGCTAAATATAATAACGCAACTAACATCCTTTATATTTAACAATTAAAAGTCTTATTCGTTCAATTTAAGCAATTATTAATTGATTAATTGTTGCTAAGACGATATAGGCTATATATTAGTAGTAGTTATCCCAATATACTTTAATAATAATAATAGCGACCGTACCGTTTATATTTTTTGTTATTTGTAAGGGACTTAAGGACTGGGATCGCTTTAAAAGCGAATTTTAATTTAAAGCGTACGCGCTTGATATATAGGACTTTATCGATCCTGATTAGTTATTTCCGTAACCTGTTAGACCTATAGAACCCGATATAACCTCCTATCCGAAAAAACGAATTTGCTATATTATGCGGATTAATACCCCATCTTTTTCTTTATTTTCAGGAGGAATTACCGAAGAAATCGACTTTATAAGGTATTTAATAAATACCCTTAAGATAACTATAAAAGGCAGATAAGTTTATAATTAGGATTTTACGGCGTATATTTACAAGAATTATAAGTATGATATTTTCCGAAAAAATATTAACGACCTTACTAAATGGATTTTGGAGTTTATATTTCCAGCGATTAAAAAGATAAGTTTTTTTTAAGGAAGAACTTACAAAAGTAATACGTTAAATAGCCGAATCCGGCAGGGTATACGATAGCAAATTCCTAATTAATATCTAACGAAAATACCGAGAAAGATTAAAGTAAGCTGCGAAGTTAAGCAAAAAGCTAAACGAATAAGTTATGAAATAATAAGAAATAATAGTTTAGGGATAGTAATACGGCGTCTTAAAAACTAAAATAACATTTATATGGGTTAACGATTTATATATAACTTTGGTTTCCGTTATAGAAACCTGGATAATTACCTTTTAAATGGTAAAAAAGGTTAAGATGGATAACGGAACGATTAGTTATTAAGAGGTAACGGTTAACTGTCTGGATTATTAAACCATAACCCATTTTTTTTACATTACGAAATATAAAGTTATCGTTTCCGATTTTTTACGGGATTTTTATAAACCTTGCCGATTAGAATAATTTTGATTAGGAAGATAACAAATTTTCTAACCGTTAATTGCGAGGGAAAACCTTTAAACGAGGTTCGAAGCGAGGTAGCCATAGAGGTACCCGTATGGACCGAAACTTTAATAAGCGAAAACGTAACGAATTGGACGTTTAAGGGATTTGTTATAAAGCGTACTTAAGTTTATTTTACTTATTGTTTTAATGTTATTATGCGTTCCTTAATAAAGCTCTAGCAAAATTTATACTTAGCAAAATAACCGAGAGATTGGTTCGAAATTGGATAGTTTCCGATTAATCCTTAAAAGAAAAAATTAACCGAATATCCATTTTTATAGATAAGTTAATTATACGAGAAAAAAATTGATTTTTAGAGGGAGTAAGACGAATCCTGGCGTATTTTTTAATTATTGATTAACGGGTTGTTATAAGTTTATTATCTTAATTTTTACGGAATTCGTTTATACTGGATTTAGGGTTTATAATATACGTTTTTAACTTTATTAATAGGTTTTTGACTTTTAGATTAATAATATAAAGTGACGGGGTATACGTAGGTAACTGTTTTGTTCCGATTAAAGGATACGGAGAGGTTAATATGTTATTTCAAAGCTTTAGTGGTACAAAAGCGTTGCGGTTATATAACGTGGCTTATTGCGAGTAATTCGTTTGTAATTTGGTATTATTTCAACAGTTCCGAAAAAAGGGTTTTTGGTGGGATAATTAAGGGATTAACAATTATATTCGAAATAAGTATAATTAAGTTGTAATTATTTTAATAAACAAATTGAATTAGTTTATTATCGAAGATATTAGCGTAGTAACGTTTTTTGCAGTTTTGGTTATTTATAGAAGAAATATTAACTTTTTAACGTTAAGATTGCCGCGTATTGGTAACGGTATTTTGTAATATTTGCAATTAGGGCATTTAGGCCTTAAAGTAATAGCTTAGTTATAATTTTATATTAAAGAAGTACGGCTAAAGGGTTTTATAACTATCGAATGCCAGGTATATGGCAAGACGAAGGCTAAAATGCAAATATGCTGTAAGCTTAAAAAGAGAGCTGTCCGATTAGGATAAAGAATAATTATCGATTTTATTAACTTCGAAGAAGATCTTAAAGGGTATAAATACGTTATATTCGTTACTAATAAATATTTAGGTTTTATTTGGGATATTTACTTTAAGAACCGAGAGCAGGATATATTAATTATTGCGTTCCGATATTTGTTAGGCGTTTTGAAGAATTAAGATCCGGTTTTTTATAGGTGATTAAATATAATAACGAAATTTTAAAGAATTATTTTTTTCGAGATATTTTTTAATTATTTCCTTTTAATATTAAGCTTAAGTTTTTAATACCGTATATTTTGGTCTAGAACGGGGGTGCGAAGCGTTTAAAGGGTATGATTAAGGAGAAAACGACTGTTATACGAAATGGTGCTAAGTTACTTACGTTTTTAATCGTATATATCTTTAAAGCTGCAATATATCTGTATAACCGTACTTTTAAATACATTTCTTTCTGGCAGATTTTATATAAGGTTTATTACATTTATTTGGTATATAGAGATAACGTTTTAATATTTAATCGTAAGTTTTAATAGGCTTATTTGCGAGCTTACGGTTATATGGCCTACGTTATAACGATTGTTGTTATAAAAAAAACAAAGATTTTAAAAGTTAAATCTTAAAACGTAAATAAGCTTTTTTGTCGGTTATTGATTAATTAATATTTACGAGATTTGGAACCTGTTAATAAATAAAGTTATTATTATTCGAGACGTACAGTTTAACGAAAAGGCTACTTTTTTAGGTAACATTAAAAACCTAAAAAATAACCTTTTTTACGTTACTAAAAATGGATTACAAAACTTATTCCGATAGGTTTACGTACTTAATTAAGCTATGGCCACTTTATATATATAAAAGATGAAAACTTAAGCAAAATAATTTAATTATTGGTTGGGTAGGAAAAATAGCTTTAAAAAATATAAAGGTTTAAAGTAACGTACGGGATAAGGAAAAATAAGCCTATTCGTAAAAGATTAATTATTTTTATATAACCGTTATATTCGAACTATTTCCGTTCCTTAAATTATTACTACCGTTAGCGTTTGCTTTAATAATTGTTACAATTATTACGTTAACGGAGGAAATAAAGAAAGCTTTAAGTTTTTATTACCTTATTTAATTCAAAATAAAGGTAAAAAACAAAAGCCTTTTATGGGTTATAAACGTAAGTTTTCCGGACGTTCCGTATCGAAAAAATAATTATCGGTACGATTATAAGGTATAAAAAGCCGCGTTTAATGCGGAACGAAAAGCTTATTTTGTTAATACGATTAATAATTAGCCGGTAAGTTGCAAAAACTTAAAGAAAAAAATAGTCCGAAGTTCGCGTTATTTTAATCGGAAAGGCTTTAATATATTTAGAACAAAGTTAAAAATAAAGGTGTTATTTAAGTTGTAGGGCCGGATATATAAACGAAACTTACCGCCACCTCCGAAAAACTATAAAAAGCTAAATATACATCTGTTAAAAAAGTTATTTCTAAAGGTTGAAAAAGCCCACCTATAAAATTATAGGGATATGCAGTTTTAGAAGATCATCGATCAGTCCGTTACTAAAAAAAAACAGG
Source organism: Monosporascus sp. 5C6A (assembly GCA_004155035.1). Lineage (NCBI taxonomy): Eukaryota > Fungi > Ascomycota > Sordariomycetes > Xylariales > Monosporascus > Monosporascus sp. 5C6A. Next base: position 43,366 of record QJOB01000116.1, read on the forward strand.
TCTTAAGGTATATATAAATATACGTCTACATGTTTAATAAGCATGGCTGGCTTTAGAAATACAAGGTCTATTTCGTAATACAAAGTAATTAACAGTTTACTGCTTATGGCAATATATACGCTTTTACTTTAGCTGAAAGGTTCTTTAAAGCCTTAATAATTATTACGGTTAGGTTCGACCTAAAGTTTAAGCAGTATAACGTTATAAACGCCTTCGTTAACGCGAATTTACTTTATAAAGTCTTTATAAATATATCCCCGGAATACCCCCAGCGTAATAAGATATTCCTAATTAAAAAGGCCTTATACGGCTTAAAAGAATTGCCGTTGTTTTGGCAAAAAAACTTTATTAACATGCTTTAAAATTTGGGACTTAGCCCCGTTCCTTATAAGCCTTATCACTTTATTCGTTAAGGGGTATTACTTTTTTTCTACGTCGACGATATTGTCGTTACGTATAATAAGAAAAACCAAGCCTTTATTAATCGGTTAATCTAGCAAATATAGGAACGGTATAACTTTATAAAGATTAAAAACTTCCAGTAATTCCTAGGTATCGAAATAATTAAAAACAGACTTAACCGAAAAATCTAGCTATTCCAATCCGACTTTATAAATAAGCTGGCCAACCTAATCCTTAAAAGAAACCTAAATAACCTCTCAAAAACGCCTATAGCAAATGCCGAATTACTGCCGAATTTTAATTTGGCTTATTTAAGTTTTGTTAATAAATACCCAAAAAACCGGTTTTATCCATTATATTACAGTTTATACGTACCCTGATATATTTTTTGCAATATCCAAACTTACCCGATTTAATTAAAACCCTAGCAACGTATACCATAAGGCAGCTAATCGCGTTATACAGTACTTAGTTAGTATTAAAACATTAACGTTACAATTAGGTAGCAAGGATTTTTTAGATACCTAGAGCGACGCTTTTTTTATAAATAATACATTAAATCGAAAAAGTTTCCAAGTTTACGTTATAAAGTTATTTAGGGAAGTTATAAGATAACGTACAAATAAGCAAGATATAGTAATTACTTTTATAACCGAAACGGAATTATTATCCTTTACGTAAGCTGCTAAAGAATTTTTATTTACTTTTAAATTAATTAAAAAGTTAGGAGTTAATCTAGATGCAGAACCGTTAAATTTGTAGTATAACAATTAGCAAACCATACGGCTTATCAACGCCGACGTCGCCTTTTAAAAACAAAATTGTAATACGTAGATATATATAATTATTAATTACAAAAAGCAGTAAAGAAAAACTTAATAAAAGTGGATTATACGTTTACAAGCGATATATTGGTTGATAAATTAATTAAAACCTTATTATACGAAGCTTTTAAGTATTTCAAAAAGCAGTTAGGATTGGTAAATATTACAAAGGCCTTAGATTACCGGAAAAAAACGCTGAAAGTAATTTTTGATAAGGAATTGGCTAATTAAAAGGATATAATTATCGAAAGAAAGGTTGAATAGAAGGCTGAGGCTTTAAAGAGTGATAAAATATAATAATTAACGCCCCGAATTCTTCAAGGCGTTAAGGGGGTATGTCAGTTAGCCTGGTGCGCTAAAGCGCCCTAATTGAAAAACGTTACGTTCTAATTGGAGGATAATTATTCCGTTGGCCATACAAAAGCTGTACGCGTATTAAGAAGTGGCATAATTAGCTGAATATAATAACGCAACTAATATCCCCTATACTTGATACATACTGAGAAATGGCACAATTAGCTAAATATAACAACGTAACTAACATCTCTTATATCCGACAATTAAAAGTCTTATTCGCTTAATTTAAGCAATTATTAATTGATCAGTTATTATTGAAACGATATAAGCTATATATCAATAGCAATTATTCCAATATATTTCAATAACAACAATAGCAACCGTATCGTTTATATTTTCTATTATTTGCAAAGGGCTTAAGGATTGGAACCGCTTTAAAAGCGAATCCTAATTTAAAGGGTATACGTTTGATATATGGGACTTTAGCGATCTTAATTAGTTATTTCCGTGGCCTGTTAGACCTATAAAACCCGATATAACCTCTTATCCGAAAAGACGAATTCGATATATAACGCGGACTAATATCTTATTTTTTTCCTTATTTTTAAAAGAAACTACCGAAAAGATTAACTTTATAAAGTACTTAATAAATATTTTTAAAATAACGACTAAAAGAAGATAAACCTATAATTAGGACTTTACGGCATATATTTACAAGGATTATAAATACGATACTTTTCGAAAAAATATCAACGACCTTATTAAATAGGTTTTAAAATGTATAGTTTTAGTAATTAAAAAAACAAATTTTTTTTAAAAAAGAACTTACGGAAATGGTACGCCAAAATGGCCGAATTCGGCAAGGTGTACGATAACAAATTCTTGATTAATACTTAACGAAAATACTAAGAAAAATTAAAATACACCGCGAAGTTAGGTAAGAAATTAAACGAGTAGGTTATAAAATAGCAAAAGATAATAGCTTAAGGATAGTAATACGGCGTTTTAAAAACGAAAATAACAGTTATATGGGTTAATGATTTATGTATAGTTTTGGTTCTTGTTATAGAAACCTGGATAATTATTTTTTAAATAATAAAAAAGGTTGAAATTAATAACAAAACGATTAATTATTAAGAAATAACGGCTAACTTTCTAGATTACTGGATTATAACTTATTTTTTATATATTACGAAATATAAAAGTATCGTTTTCGATTTTTTACGGGGTTTCTGTAAACCTTACCGATTAACATAATCTTAATTAGAAAAATAATAAACTTTTTAATTATTGGCCGTAAGGGAAAACCCCTAGATAAGGCCCGAAACTTTAATAAACGAAAACGTAACGAATCGGACGTTTAAGGGATTTGCTATAAAACGTACCTAAATCCATTCCATTTATTACCTTAATGTTATTATACGTTTCTTAATAAGGCTTTAGCAAAATTTACCTTTAGTAAAATAACCGAAAAATTAATCCGAGATCGGATAATTTCCGATTAATCCTTAAAGGAAAAAATTAACCGAATATTTAAATCCATGGATAAAATAATTATATAAAAGACTGATTAATTTTTCAAAGGAATAAAACGAATCCTGGCAAGTTTCTGGATTATTAATTAAAAAGGCGCCATAAGCTTATCGTTTTACCCTTTACAGAATTCGTTTATTTTGGATTTAGGGTTTATAAATATACGTTTTTAACTTTATTAGCAAGTTGGTGAATTTTAAATTAACCGTATAAGGTAACGGGGTATACGTAGGTAATAGCTTTGTTCCGATTAAGGATTACGGAAAGGTTAATATGTTACTTCGAAGCTTTAGCGGTACGAAACCGTTACGGTTATATAACGTGGCTTATTGCGAGCAATTCGCTTATAATTTAATATTATTTCGATAATTCCGAAAAAAGACTTTTTAGTAAAATAACCGAAGAATTAATAACTGTATTCGAAATAAGTATAATTAAGTTGTAATTACTTTAATAAACAAATTTAATTAGTTTATTATCGAAAGTATTAACGTAATAACGTTTTCCATAACCTTAGTAACTTATAAACAAAATATTAACTTATTAACGCCGAAACCGCCGCGTACCGGTAACGGGATTTTGTAATACCTGCGATTAAGGCATCCAGGCCTTAAAGTAATAACGTAATTGCAGTTTTATATTAAGGGAATCCGGCTAAAGGTTTTATAATTGTCGAATGTTAAGTATGTAACAAGGCGAAAGTTAAGAAATAAATACGCCGCAAGCCTCAGGAAAAAGTTCCCCGATGAAAATAAAAAATAATTATTAACCTTATTAATTTCGAAAAAAAACTTGAAAGGTACAGATACGTCATATTTGCTATCGATAAATACTTAAGTTTCATTTAGGATATTTACTTTTAAAAACCGAAAGCAAGATATATTAATTATTACGTTCCGATACTTGCTAAACGTCTTAAAAAACGAAAATAAGGCTTTTTTATAAATAATTAAATACGATAACGAAATTTTAAAAATTACTTATTTCGAGATATTTTCCAATCGCTTCCTTTCAATATTAAGCTTAAGCTTTTAATACTGCATACTTAGGCCTAAAACGGGGATACGGAACGTTTAAAAAGTATAATTAAAAACAAACGATTATTATGCGAAATAGTATTAAGATATTTACGTTTTTAATCGTATATATCTTTAAAGCTGCAATATACCTATATAACCGTATTCCTAAATATGTTTTCGTTTAATAAACCTTATACAAGATTTATTATATTTATTTGGTATATAAAAACGGCGTTTTAATATTTAATCGTAAGCCTTAACAGGTCCATTTGCGAGTTTACGGCTATATAGCTTACGTTATAACGACCGTTACTATAAAAAAATAAAGGTTTTAAAAGTTACATTTTAAAGCCTAAATAGGCCCTTTTGTCGATTATTAATTACTAATATTTACGAAATTTGGAATTTGTTAACTAACAAAATTATTGTTATTCGAAACGTACAGTTTAACGAAAAGGTTACCTTTTTAAATAACATTAAAAATTTAAAAAACAATTTTTTCCACGTTACCGAAAATAAGCTATAAAACTTATTCCGATAAGGTTACGTACTTAATTAAACTTATAATTACCTTATATATATAAAAAATACAAACTTAAATAGAACAATTTAATTACCTATTAGGTAAAAGGAATGGTTTTAAAAAGGTATAGATATTTAAAGTAACATACGGGATAAGGAAAAACAAACCTGTTTATAAAAGAATGATTATTTTTATACGACCGTTATGTTCGAACTATTTCCGTTTCCTGGACTATTACCGCCGTTAACGTTTGCCTTAATAACTATTAAGATTATTGCGCCGAGACAAAAAATAAAAAAAGCTTTAAGTTTTTATTATCTTGTTTAACTTAAAATAACGGTAAAAAACGAAGATTTTTTATAGGTTATAAACGTAAGTTTCCCTTACGTTCCGTATTAAAAAGATAGTTATCGATACGATTATAAGGTATAAAAGCCGCGTTTAACGCGGGACGGAAAGTTTATTTTGTTAATACGATTGATAATCGGCCGCTAAGTTATAAAAGCTTAGGGAGAAAAATAGCCCGAAGTTCGCGTTATTGTAATCGGAAAAGTTTTAATATATTAAAAACAAAATTAAAAGTAAAAGTATTATTTAGGTTATAAGGCCGGGTATACAGGCGAGACCTACTGCCACTGCCGAAAAGCTATAAAGAGCTAAATACATATCCGTTAAAAAAGTTGTTTTTAAAAACCGAAAAGGCTTACTTGTAAAGTTACAGAGATATATAGTCCTGGGAAATCGTCGATTAATCCGCTATTAAAGGGAAACAGGTCTTAGGATATATGTAGGTGTACGTTTATAAGTTTAATAAGTATGGCTAGTTACAAAAATGTAAGGTTCGTTTTGTCGTATAAAGCAATTAATAGCGTAAAAATGCTTATAGCAATATTTACGCACCCACCTTAGCCGAAAGTTCTTTTAAAGCCTTAATAGTTATTGCAGTTAAACTCGACCTAAAATTTAAGTAATATGACGTTATAAACATTTTCGCTAACGCGAACTTACCTTATAAAATCTTCATAAAGACGCATTTAATATACCCCTAACGTAATAAAGTATTTTTGATTAAAAAGGTTTTATACGGCCTAAAAGAGTTGTCGTTGCTTTAATAAAAAAACTTTATTAATACGTTTAAAGACTTAAGATTTAATCCCGTTTTTTATAAACCTTATTGTTTTATTCGTTAAAGGGTATTATTTTTTTTCTACGTCGACGATATTATCGCCGCGTACAACAAGAAAAACCAAGCCCTCGTCGATGAGTTAATCCAGCAAATATAGAAACGGTACACCCTTATAAAAAATAAGGACCTATAATAATTCCTAGGTATCGAAGTAATTAAAAACAAATCTAACCGAAAAATCTAGTTATCCTAATCCGACTTTATAAATAAGTTAATTAACTTAATCCTTAAAGAAAGTTTAAATAGCTTTTTAAAAACGCCCATAGCAAACGCCGAATTATTACTAAATCTTAATCTGGCCTATTTAAGCTTTGTTAACAAATACCAAGGAAAATCGGGTTTATTCTTTATATTACAGTTTCTATACGATTTAATATATTTTTTATAGTATCCAAATTTGCTTAATTTAACCAGAACCTTAACAATATATACTATAAGGTAATTAATCGCGTTATACGATACCTGGTTAATACTAAAACGCTAACGTTGTAATTAGGTAACGAAAATTCCTTAACTACCTAGAACGACGTTTCCTTTATAAATAATATATGTAATTAAAAAAACTTTATTTGATTTTAAATTAAGTAAAAAGCTGGGAATTGGCCTGGATATAAAACCGTTGAATTTATAATGCGACAATTAATAAATCATACGGCTTATTAACGTTAACGTCGCCCTTTTACGGATAAAGCTACGGTACGTAGATATACATAATTACTAGTTTCGAAAGGTAATAGAAAAATACCTAATTAAAATAGATTATATATTTATAAGCAATATGTTAGCTAATAAACTGATTAAAACTTTGTTACGAAAAACCTTTAAGTATTTCAAAAAGTAATTAGGATTGGTAAATGTTACAAAAGCCTTAAATTACCGGAGGAAAACGCTAAAAGCAATTTCGGATAAGGAATTAGCTAATTAAAACGATATAATTACCGGAAAAGAGGTTGAATGGAAAGCTGTAGCTTTAAAAAGTAATTAAATGTAACGATTAACGCCCCGAATTCTTTAAAACGTTAAAGGGGTATGTCAGCTAGTAGGTATGCTAAAGCACATTAACTACGCTCTAATCGGAGGATAATTGTTCCGTTGCTAGGCTATACAAAAGCCGTACGCGTACTGAGAAGTGGCACAATTAGCTGAATACAACAACGCAACTAACATCCCCTATATCCGACATATCGCGGCCTTGCAGGACTTGTCGGAACAACAATTCGATTATGCGTATTTCAAATTATTAAAAAAAGGTTTTTAATAAAGAATACCATTTATTATACGGGATAAATAAGTTTTTTTAAGTTATAAAAACATGGTAGTAAAAAGTTTCTATTAATAATTATCATAAGTAATAGGTTGCAAAACGGTTAAAGAAGAAAGAATAGCAATACGTATCCGCGGTAAGCTTTAATATAATGCGTGCATTTGTTTTAAAGCTGGAAATACAGTTAGCAACAGAAAATACGGTTAATTGGAATGGATTTATTGCTTTATCGTTTAGGTATTTGGATTAATTGTTACGAGGTACCAAAAACTGCGCGACTCGATAGAACGCGCGATTCGGTGGTGTGGAATGTTAATATTTTTAATAAAAAAAATAAGGTTTTTAAAAAGCAAAGTTAAATCTTAAATTTTTAAACGTATTAATGAAGTATTTTGCTAAACCAAAGGCAATCTTTTATTATTATTTAAGGCTATTTTAAATAAAAATATCGTATTATGTTAAAGGTATTTTAAAAAAGTTTTTACAAAAGGTTTATAAGGTAAATATAAGTTAATAAAAACGATTATAACGTTATATTACTTATACTTTAAGCAAAATCTAATCATAATAATTATGAAAGGTTTAAGGAATTTTCCAGTTAAAATAAAAACGTAAATATCGTTATAATAATCTTTAAATTATTAATCATTTCGTTGGATAAAACAGGCTTTATATTTCTATAATTAAATATATTTATTACATTTATAAACGTATATTTACATTTACGTTAGAATTTGTCTTATTAAATAATAGATTAATCGACAATTTCTTAAGATTGTATATTTTTGTTATTCTTACAAATAAACCTTTGCGGTTTTAATAAATAACATTTTAACGGATATATATTTAGTTTTTTATACCTTTGTGACAATAACGATAAATTTCGTTTATTTATCTAACTTCGTAATTTAAGTAATACTTGTATTTTTATTTTTATTTTGAATAAATTAGAGTCTTTCCGATTAAGGTAACGCGTGTTTCGGGTTATTTCTCTTTTTAAACTTCTGTAATTTACCGGCTTCTTATTGATTATATTAATAAAATAAGTTTTCAATTTTATATTAAATGTGTTTTTCCGTATTTCATAATTATATTAATAACATTTTTTTCGATCCGGAATATATGGAGAGTTTACGTTTATATCTCTTAAGATACTTTCGTCTTTTATTATTATATTAAAAATATTTTAGCAAACATTTAAGATTAATTTTTTTTTCGACGTAATTATTATAATAATTATTAAAGTCAACGTTAAAAATAACGTAAATTTAAAAGGCGGAACTGGTTAACATATAACCGTTATATAACAATAAGTAATTCTTCATAAATAACTTTATTTCTTTAATTCGAGATGTTTTTTTAAAGGCTTATATTATTTTAAAACCGTTCTTTTATTTAACCAGTAATTCTATTATTTTATTTAGGTTATATATAGATATATGTGTAGTAATTGTTAACTTAATCAAGTCTGTAAATTTATTAAAGTAGATTTTTAATTCATTTTCGGTAACGTTAACCAATTCCTTTTTTAACTTTTTAATAGTATTTTAAAACTTAAACTTTAAATTAAATCATACGTTTCGAATAATAATAACTTTATTCGTTAATGTACTACCAAAGCGAGATAGCTGGTTTTTAGCATTTCGTAATAATATACTTAAATGAAATAACTATAATGCTAAAATTAATTTTAATTTATCAGATTTTTGTTGCTAGATGTATCTATAGCTTTTTTACAAATACGCGCATTATATCCGGGCTTGCCGCAGATGCCATATTTCCGTTCTTTCGTTTTAACCCTTTTGTAATAACTAATTTTAGCCGTTATTAGCTGCGGACTTTTAATATCTTTTTCTTTCGGCGAAAAAAGCTTGTTTTTTTATATAGTATATATTTTTTTCTTTTTAATAACGTTTAGTTTTAGTTTGTAGTTTTGTTAAAAATTTACTTATTTTCGCGTAATTTAACGGTTTCTTTTTCAAAAAATGTTTTCGTATAATAATATTTGCTTACGTTTTATTAAAAACTTAACTAATTTAATTATTTTTGTCAGCGAGCTCCCTTAATAATTTCTAATCTTTTTCTACAACTATTATACCCGTTTTCTTTGTTTTTTATATATTTCGGAATGTTTTTAATAGAAGGAAAAAAAATGGAGCCGGCGGAGGTAAACGGCGAAACGGTTGGCGTAAATACAGCTGGAAAATTTTCCAAATCGGAAAAAACGTTATTAAGATCGAATAAAACAAGTTCAGTTTTAGCAAAGCCGGACTTAATATTATCGAATGTTATAGCGGTTTTATATACGTTTAAAAAACCGGCAAATTCTTTTAACGATATAAGTATAGTAACGTTATTTTAAATTCTCGAGATAAAGCGTATAAGGGTATTTTAAAACGGAAAAACAGGATATATCGAAAGGTTAAAATTAATAAAAGGTATATAAAAGTATATAAAACGTAATAATATTGTAATTTGCGTAAAGCTTTTCGAATTTCATTTAATAATATTTCTCGGAACCATTAAGAATAAAAAGACGTTTTGTTTTTTTCGTACGCCTTTAAATATGTTTATCGAAATATTGGATTTATTTTAATTTGTTTGCTATTTAATCATTATAATTAATTTTAATTTTTTAATCTGCGGGTAATAGGTTATCGCGATATTAAAATCTAAAAATAGTGTCTTTCCGTTAAAGTAATAAATAACGATATAGCTCAACTTTATAAATTAATAACTTATATAATTGTAACTCACTTTCGATCATTTCATTATGTTTATTTAAAGCTTTTACTTTTTTCGGCGTTTTTAATTATTATATTACGTACTTTTAAAAGTTTTATTAAAAAGCCCGTTTTGTCGAAATTATAAATATCTTTTTTTGTAATGTTATATTTTGCGATTATAACCCGCATTAATTCGAATTATTTGAAAAACAATTGCCAGATTTTCGGATAATGTTTTTTAATAATTAATCTTTTAATAAATAGTTTTGTACTTTAAACGCGTTTTAGGGTTTTCTTACGGTTAAATAAAGTTCGACGTCTAATTAACCTTAACACAATCGACGACACGCTACGTAAGCAGCAAATTCGCTATATTTTTAACATATTAAAGCCGGCTAGAAAACATTTGCGTATTTAAATTAAAGATTCGGCCGATAATTGATTTTCTTTTGGTCGGTGGTAATTTTTGCGAATTAGAAATAATATCGGTTTGGGATAATATGCCATTATATTGAATTTTTGATGTTAATTGCGGAACGGTATATATAATACTTAATTTCGCATAATTAGTTTCGGATTGCGTTTTTTAATCTAAATGGCTAGGTTTATCTTATTTTTTTGTGTAAGACGTTTTATATTGTTGTTATTAAAAAATAAGTAATTAAAGACGGTTGTTAAAAAGATTGAAAAAATCAGTTATCTCGCTTGTGCAGTTATCTTTCTTGTATAGTACGGTAACGGATTTTAAATTTCGTAAATATTTATTGATCGCGAACCGACGGAGAAACTTATTTACGTTGCAAAATTTAATTTGTAAAATAATATTTTATCTTTTATAATAACGGTCGTTATAACGTAAGCTATATAAGTATACATTCGATAATAAACTTATTAAAACTTATAATTAAATATTATAATGCTATTTTTATATAGTAAATAACTATAATACAAGGTAAATATATAGGTCCAAGCCTGGAATATAAGGCTGAGCCAATATATAGAAATCATTTTACGATTAATTTCTACGATAGATATTATACCTAGTATTTTCGCATACGATAACCTTTTAAATGGTCTTTTACGGTTTAGATAAATTGCATACCTTAGTCCCGTGCTTTATTCGGATTCCGACGGGTGGTTGCCGACAAGCTTCGGCCTTGGTGAACCATATACCCGCTGGAGAAAATAGCTTTGTACGGTAGACCTTAAAGATAAAGCTTAAAGATAAATCTTAAAGATAAACAAATAAATATAATAAACTTTATATAAAACTTATTAAAAAGAATAGATATAAAGATACGTTTATAGAAATATACTAGAGCTTTAAAAATATATACAATTAAAAACGTAAATACCTTAACACTATTCGGTATAATAATCGTTTTTTCCTTAATTATACGTTTTAAACGTTTCGTATCCCCGTTTTAAACATGGTAGACTGTATTACAAATTTAAACAAAATATTAAAAAAACAATTAAAATATATTTCGAAATAAGAAATTTTTGTAAAGTTTCGTTATAATATTTAATTACTTATAAAAAAGGGCTTTTTAAAATATCTAAACGTAATTACTAATATATTTTACTTCCGGGTTTTAAAGTAAATATTCCAAATAAAATCTTAATATTTATTAATAATAAATATAACGTATTTATAATTTTAAAAGTTCGTTCGAAACTAATATATTTAATAATATTTTTTATCTGAATCGGGGAATTTCCTTTTAAGTTTACGGCATATTTACCTTTTATTTTTTGCCTTATTATACGTTTAATATTTGACAAATATAAAATATTTTAGCCGTATCCTTTTTATATATAATTGTAATTAATAATTATTTTCAAGTTTAAATAACTTGATTACAAATAGTATAAAATATTATTACCGATACGTAATAGTTTCGTCGTTGATAGGTGAATATTTCGGTTATAAATAACCCAAACTATGTAAATTATATTTACATAGATATTTTAATAATAAATGAAATAGATGTATTTAATAAAATAATTATAAGTTAATGCTGCTTATTTTAAATATAATTATTAAAGTTTAGGTTATTCCATTAAGAGTGTATTTTTCGAAACTATCGAAATATTACTAAATCACAAACGAATTCTTCGTAATAAGTTACGTTATATAACCGTAACAATTTTATACTATTAAGACTTTAAAATAACATATTAACTTTTCCGTATTTTCTAATCGGAATCACATTATGAATTACGTATATCCTATCGTTTTATACGGTTAATTAAAAATGTAAACTTGTTCTTAATAAAGTTAAAAACGTATATCATAAATTTCAGATTCAAAATAAACGAATTTTGTAAAAAATAAACGATAAACCTATAATAACTTATAAATTAATTATTAAAATATATTTAATTTCGGATTAATTTTATAGTTATTTTGCGACATGTAAATATTATAAAAGTCTTATTAAAAAGTATAATAACATTAAAATAATAAAGATATTAAACTTGAATACGTTCTATAACAACATTTTAACTCTCTAATATATTACGTTTTCCTTTATTAATATTTCGGTTCGTATAATAACTTTGATAGTTACTTTATTTTAATTTCTATCCAGGGGTTTTATTTTACGGTTTACCGTTAACAAGTTTGTTATGGTTTTAATTATAATTATTTTACTTTACAAAATTTATAAAACTCCCATACAAAGATCGAAAACGATATTTTCATATTTCGTAATATAAAAGAAAAATAAGATATAATTTAATAATTCAGAGGTTAAACATTAGTGTTTAATAATTAATCGTTTTATTATTAATTACGATTTCTATTATCATTCGAAAAGTAATTATTTTCGTTTTCTAAACGCAGTAACACTATTTTTAAAAAATATTTTTTATTATTTCATAATTTATTCCTTTAGCCTTTCACTTAACTTTATAATTTATTTTAGTTTCTTTTGGTATTTTTGTTAAGTATTAATTAAAAATTTACTATCGTATACTTTACCGGATTCGGGTTTTTTAACGTATTGTTATTTTAAGTTTCTGCTTTAAAATTCATCTTTTTAATTTCTAGAAATATAAAGTTTTAAAACTTATTTAATAAAAACGTTAATATTTTTATGAATATATGTTATAAAGTATTAATTACAAACTTATTTATTTTCCGTCGTTATTTTACGAATATTTATTAAGTAACGCTTATAATTAACTTTTTCGATTATTTCTTTTACAAATATAAATAAAGTTATTAAGGTATTAATCCGTCTTATATAACAAAATTCGTTTTTGCGGATAATAAGTTATATAAGATTTTAGAAGTTTAAGAAGTTAATAAAATAATTAATTCAAGTTAATAAGATCAGAAATATAAAGCTTTTACATTGTAAATTAAAATTCTTTTTAAAACGGTTTTAATTCTTAAATTCCTTATAAATAATGGAAGATGTCGACTATACGGTAGTTATTGTTATTAGTAAAATATATAAAAATAATTATTATTAATATATAATTTATATGGTCTTAATAATAGTTTTTTAATAAATAATTAGACGTATTAAGCGAATAAAACTTTTAATTATTAAATAACGTACCATACGGGTAAGCTGTATATACGGCCGAGCTATATATTCTTTTTACTATTTTAATTATTTAACTTTAATTATTTATTTTTTAATAATTATAATATTGAACGTCTTACAAAAGAAGCGAAAATAAACCTAGCTGTTTAGGTTAAAAAGTAAAATCCAAAATTTAATTATAGAAAGTTTAGTTTTATATATGACGTTTTATTTATTATTTTTGGAACGCGAATTAACGGCAAATCCGTCCGAACCGATATTATTTTTAGTTTGTGAAAATTAACCCCGACCGACAAGAAATCGATTATCGAAAAGTTTTTAACTTAGATACGCGAACGTTTTTTATCCCGTTTTAGCGTGTTGAACATATGGCGTTTATTGCTTACCTAATATAGCCTAAAACGCGTTGGGATTAATTAGTTGTTAATTTTCATATAACGGCAAAATTTTCTTAAAACGTATTTAAATTAAAGAATTAATTATTAAAAGGTATTATGCAACAATCTGGAGGTATTATGTAAATAATTCGAGTTAATTCGAGCTATAATTGCAAACTACGGTATCGTAAAAACGGATATTTATATTTTCGACAAAGCAGGCTTTTTAATAAGGCTTTTGATAATATGCGATATCGTAATTTTAAATACCAAGAAACGTAAACAACCTAAATAGATATAATAAAGTAATCGGGAATAAATTACAGTTATATAAATTATTAATTCGTAAAATTAGATATTATTAATATTTATTATTTTAACTGGAAAAACTTATTTTAAATTTTGATATTAAAATAACTCATTACTAAACAATAAAAAGTCGAGATTAATTATAATAACTGGATAATAAACAAATCAAGTTTAAAATAATTTTAATATTTTCATAAATATATTCGAATATTTGAAAAAAAAACGAAACGTTCTTTTCTTTTTCGACTGTTACGAAAATTATTATTTGATAAATTTCGAAAAATATTACGCCAATTATAATATTATTACGTTTTGTATATTTTTTTGGTTTTTTTATTAACGTTAATTTTTCGACATATCTTATTTTTCCGTTTTTAAACTCGTTTATACGTTTTATATCGAAAATTTAATACGACGTTATTATACTTATATCGTTAAAGAAGATTCTTTTGCCTGTTTTTTTAACGCGTTTAAAGCTGTTATAACGTCCGATAATATCAAATCCGGCTTTGTAAAAGCTGGATTTGTTTTATTCGATTTTAATAACGTTTTTTCCGATTTGGAAATTCCTTCAGCTGTATTTATGCCGACCGTTGCGCCATTTACTTTTGCCGCTTCCATTTTTTCCCCACCGTCGAAGACCTTTCGAAATATATAAAAAGAAAAAGACGGGAACAATATTTGTAAAAAAAGATTAGAAATTACTAGGGGAGCTCGCCGATAAAGATAGTTAAATCGGTTAATTTTTTAATAAAAAATAACTTCATATTTTTTGTACAACAATATTTTTTTAAAAGGAAAAAACGGCTAAATTGCGCGAAATTCTTTTTTAATAAACGCCGAAGAAATAAAAATACACGTCTTTAAAAAAGAGAAATACTTATTATATAAAAAGGATAAACTTTTCTGGCCGAAAAAAAGGATAATAAAAAAACGTAACTAATAACAGCTAAAGGTAATTATCGTAAAAAGGTTAAAAAAAAACAGAAATGTGGCGTTTGCGATAAGTCCGGATATAATACGCGTATTTATAAAGATGCTGTAAATACGTTTAATAACGAAAAATCCGATTAATTTGAATGAATTTATCGCGTTATGGTTGTTTTATTTGGATTTATTGTTATGGAATGATGAAACAATGTACTGCTCGCCCGTGTATACAGCTCACCCGTGTGGTACGCTATAAAGAATGTCAGTTACGTTGTTGTATTTAGCTAATTACGCAGTTTCTTAATACGCGTACTGCTTTTGTGTAGCGTAGCAACGGAACAATTATCCTCCGATCAAATGTAGCCTTCTGTTAGTTAGTGTGCTATAGCACACCTGGCTAGCTGACACTTACAGCTATACTCTCGTTTCGAATCAAAGTGTCGGGGCCCCACTTAGCTTCTGAATCACACACCTTTTTTGCAACGCAACTTTCAACTTCGCATATAAGCTTTCAAGCCATATATTAACAACTAAAGGGCTGTGAAGGTACAGCCAGATATAGCTATGTAGCCCTCGTCGAGGGCTACATTTTGATGCCGGGTGCACCTTTGTAGCTTTTATATTGGAAAAGAAACAAGTGGGTGAATTAAAACTTTCGGTTTGGAGTATATATTTCCTTTAATAACTTTGTCATTATAATAGGTATAAAAGTGGATATGGTATCATTATGTAGCCCTCGACGAGGGCTACATAACGATATATAGCTATATGTTACCAGCCTTCTAGCTGTTAAGATATATCACTTTGAAGCCCTATATATCGAAAATTGAACATTTTGAACGATTTCGAAGGAATTTCTTGTACGTAATAGCAATTAAAAACGCTTTACTAAAGAAAGTTTAGTGCGGGGTTCCGATTTTTAAGCTAACGGCGGAAAAGCCTTATTAAAAAGGTTTAGCGCGGGGCTGATATTGGGCTAACCCCTTACTAAGCCTTTTTAAAACTTTTCGAATTGCTATGACGTACGAGAAATTCTTTCGAAATCGTTCCAAGTAATCAGTTTTGGATATATAAAGGTTTAAAGCAATATATCGTAACGATAAAAAGGCTTCTAACATGCAGTTATATATCATTATGTAGCCCTCGCTAAGGGCTACATAATAATACCATATGCACATTTATACCTGTTATATTGACAAAGTTATTAAAGGAAATATATATTCCAAACTGAAAGTTTTAATTCAACCACTTATTTCTTTTCCAATATAAAAGCTACAAAGGTGTACCCGGTATCAAAATGTAGCCCTCGACGAGGGCTACATAACTATATCTGGCTGTACGTTCACAGCCTTTTAGTTGTTAAGGCATATAGCTTTGAAGCTCGATATATCCAAAAGTTGACGGTTGTGTTGAAAAAAAAGGTGTGTGATTCAGCAGCTAAGTGGGGCCCCGACACTTTGATTCGAAATGAGAGTACTTATTCTGGAAGCCGTACGGGGAGACCAGGCCCGTACCACCGACCACCAGACCGCGTTATATTGCGCCCCGCCCCCCGCCGTCGCGTACTTCTTCATACTCGTAAGCCCCCAAACCCTTCCTTTTAAACCGCCCAACATGCTGCCCAACCGACCGTTAAGCTTCCAGGACTGGTATAGCAATTATGGGGCGGATTTTATGAAACTCTCTACGGGCACCTGCAATACAACGCTCGCCAACTATGTCGGCAGTCCCTTCGACCCGCTGCTTTGCAACGACCACGTCAACTGCATCCTCGAGGCCACAAACGAAGCCAGAAAGGCGCATATGTCCGCAGCCGCCATCTTCCTCGGCATGGTGCCTACACTCCTTTCCCTCATCGCGCCCAGCCTTTCCCAGCTTGCCTTGCTCTCGGCACGCCGCCCTCTGCTTGCCCTCTTCCTCTCCTCCGGCTCCACAGTCCTCTTCCTTGATCGGCTATTCCGCATTGAGTCGCCCCGGGAGATCTTGACCCGTACGGACGGCGAACGCTTCATCCCGCGGCTGAAACGGCAGTGGGCTATCCTCTTCAGCGTGGGCGAGTACCTGCTCGCCGCCATCGCGGCCATTAACGCCATCTGGAATTCGTGGCAGCTCGGCAACAAGGCCGTCGTCGTGTGGAAGTGCGAGCTCAACTTCATGCCGCTGATCTGGGTGCTCGGCCCCCCCTTCATCGTCATGGTTGTCGCCATACCCTTTCAGTTCACCACGATCGCAAAGTTCCTACGCGCTCAGGCGTGCGTCTATAGTCCGCTGACGGTGCCGGAGCATGTGGACTCCAAGCGCGAGCCAGGCGCTATGTGGGAATGCATGGCCAGGGAGATCACGCCGGCGATTAGGCACCCGACGATCAAACTTGAGGAGATTCCCCACGCGGAGACTTGGGCAGTCTTCATTCTAAATGTGGGGTTTTGCCTCGCAGCGCTGCAGGTGCTTTTTGGAATTGGCGTCTTGTCGTCGGTATTGTTCGTTTCCGTAAGAGATGCGATCTGGGTTGGACTGAGGTACGTCGTGTCGACGGGGGTATGCAGACTGTTACTCGCACTGGAGTTAGAGTGCATGAAGTCGGATAGGCGTTCTGGTGACTGAGGCAGTGCAAAGTAGGCTTTGCGGTGGGTACCTACGGATACCCAGCCACCCACCCACACGTGTGGGTGGGTATCCGTGGGTATTTTTAAAAACGTACTAATCCACGTATTAATCGTATTATAATTACAATTTATAGCATTGTTTTAAAACGCAGCGGTACGGAATATAGCCGTTACGTTAATACGTTAATTAATTGTTATGGTTTATTAATTAACTAATAAAAACCGCGATAGCTTATTTAAATCGATAACGTTATCGATATTATGGATACCTGTAAGTGATTACCTATTTTGCATATTATAACCTAATAAGGCTTGGCTTTTTTAAAAACGGACGGAGTTTTATAAAGATAAGATCCGATAATAGAACCAGGTTACGTAACTGGCTTAAAAGGGCTTAATAAGGTTTTGTAAAAGCTTAACGTTTAAGCCGTTTCGGATTTAAAAAGATTTAAGTATATAAATATAATAGAACAGCTCTAAGCCGCTTAGAATACTTTAAACTAAGAATAAAATATACACGTTTATTATGTTCTAGAATTTTAAATAATACTAACTTATAATATAATTTAGTTACTTAAATTATCTTTAATTATTTGTTATTACGATTTAATAATCTTAAGATAAAATTAAAAAGCTTAAAATTATTATTTAGTAATTTATTAACGAAATAATAATAACCTAATAGGTAGATTTTCGTAAAATAAAACTTAAGAAACTTTAGTTATATAACGAAAAAGAAACCGTTTAAGGTTTCCTAATTTAAGTTCGGGTTTATTTTCGTTTTGAAAACCTTACCGATTTAGCAAATTAGATCTTTGCTATTGCCGTTTACTTCGAAAAAGATGCTTTTAATTAATTCGAAGTTACTATAAACAACTTTTTTGAAAACGGAGAGTCTGATTAAGAAAGGATTGCCTGGAAGGTTTTTTTCTAGTTATATTAACTTTAAAGATAAGTTTAAAAGTAATTTTAAAAATCTATACAAGAGACGAATTATAACCTAGAAGATTTTTTAGTGGCGTTATAAAAGACCAGTTTTTACGTACGTTATGCAATTTAGAAACTTTATAGTAAAAGCAGAATAAACTGATAAAAAAAGATATTTTGATCGATATATTTTATAAATGTTTAAAGGAAAATGTGAAAACGAAATTATTATGATTTTACGATTTACGATATTTAACAAGTACATTACGGAAATAGTTAAAATCGACAACCGATAGTTCGAAAAGCGATAAGAAAGATAAAAATGCTTTATTTTACAGGTTGTACATTTTAAGGTTAATTATGAAGAAAAAACGCGAAATACCTTTTACCTTTTATAGAATAGGTCCAGGATTTATAGAATTTGGCATTACTTAATAACGAAATATAAGCTAAATGTAATATTATAATTACGGTAAAATGGAACATACTACCAAACGATACAGGTTGCTGTAAAAACCCAATAAGAAAATATATCAAATCCCAGTACCCGAAAGATTCACAAAAAGTTAAAACAATAATAAATAAATTAATATAATTTATATCTGTTACGATAACGAACAAAAGAAAAACGTAATAAGGATTAAAAGCGGTTAAAGCTTTTTTACAAGTAATAGTAAATAGGCAGGTTTAAAAAACCCGATATACGGACTTTTACCTTGTTAATTATAACCAGTCTTAATGTTGTATTTACGCAAAAGAAACATAACTGATTTATAAACGGTTTATACGTATATGAAAAGAAAATTTCAACTTCTATATCTGGACAGGGTATAACTAAGAAAATGAACAGTGGTACCGAAAATTGCAAACTTTTATTATACAAACAAAATCGAAAGTATAACATTAGTGTTAATATAGCCGGAAGGCGAAAAGTGCCCTTAAAGGGATATTACGTATTATTTCGGATAGTACAATTATTAAATTCAAAGAAAAATTAATTTAAAGGTCCATCGACAAGTATTGTTAAAACGCCATTACCGAGATTTAATTATAATTAGTTTTCGAAACAAATCTCTAAAAACGGAAAGAAGTCCGAAAAGAATTAGCAGAGTTTTCCAGTCCAAACCAGCCGATCCCCCAGGCAAAATAGGAAGTTATTAGAAAATTAAAAGACGTTATTTGCGATATGGCAGATCGATTATATTAATAAAAGGAAAAGATTTTTTAGTTCGAAACTTAGCTACGCCGCTAAAAAGGCCAGATAAAACAAGTGCGGAAAATATACGACCAATTTACGGAATAAGTCCAATAACTTACAAAATCCCCAAAAAAGTAACGTTACCTGTAAAAAAGCTTTAGGATAGCGAAAGCCGGAAACGGCAACAAAAACTTCCCAAAATGGCTTTAAAT
The DNA here is from genome assembly GCA_004155035.1 of Monosporascus sp. 5C6A. Taxonomy (NCBI): domain Eukaryota; kingdom Fungi; phylum Ascomycota; class Sordariomycetes; order Xylariales; genus Monosporascus; species Monosporascus sp. 5C6A. The sequence goes on from QJOB01000116.1 coordinate 63,259, forward strand.
ACGACAACAGAAGCTAATAATAATTTTGTTACTTTAAAAATACGAATTGGGGCATACTGGTATATCGTAATAATGGATTACGGAGCTTTAAACGTTAATTACATTATCCCAAAGTTGGTAAATTAGGTTAGATTGCCATGCAAAAATAGAAAAGACTTTTATATTGCCGAAAAGGTAAAATGTTAGGTATTTACTTACGATAACGGAAAAATTATACGCGAAATTAATTATTTCGAGACTTTTATTTAAAGACGAATTTAAACGGTTAATTTCGATATCGTTCTGTTAAGGAATTACGATATAATTTTAGGAAGATTATGGTTATATTAATAGAACCCTTTAATATATTGACATATTGATTAAGTGAAATTTATTTTACATTTTATCGATAAGCAAAAAAAAAAACGAACGAAATCTCTATATTTAAATAATACGAAAAGAGCAACGAATATAGATATAAAAATACGACAAAAACTTTATTACCTAAAAGAATAAGATCTAGAAATAAAAGGTATAACAAACATATTCGACGTATTATAATTACCATCCGGATATAATTTTTGTAACATTAAAGAAGTTTTAGAATAACAGCCGGAAAAGCCAGAAGAAAATATAATTAATATATTACTATAATATTGCAAGTATAAACGATTATTTTAAAAGGAACTTAAAACGAAGTTACCAAAACATAGCGAATAAAACCATGAAATAATACTTGAGGAAGGTACCTTATTTAAATTTTATTCTATTTATAATTTAAACGAAATAAAGCTTTACATTTTGCGTAAATATCTAGAAATTAAAGTTTAAAAAGGATAGATTCGACGATTTATATCTTTAACCGGATATCTTATATTTTTCGTCCCAAGAAAATAATCAATTATGATTAATAATAGATTATCGAGATTTTATCAACATTGTTACCAAAATAAGATATTTTTGTTATTAATTACTAAAATGAAGGATCGTTTATAAAATGTTACGGATGACGGTAATGATGGAATAGATGACGAAGGAATAGTAATGGATAAAAAGGTCCGATTTAAGTATTTTTACGTATTAAGAATAGCCATGTATTGGATACGTATAACTGTGTGAAGGTGTAAGTTTGATTGATTAGAAACTATTAGAATTATGGGAGATCTGTTAACCTATATATTTTAAAGATTAAGTTAGGTAGATTATAATTAAGAAATCTTTAATAGGTTCCCTTTTTTACTGAAAAAGTGACCGTATAACGCATTGTATCGTGTTTAAAATACGATTATTTAGGTTGGATAAGTTAACGTATAGCGATAAATATTAACGTAAATATTTTAATATTTTATAACGTTTTATACCAGCTTGTTGGCTATACCAGCTTGTCGGCTAGTTTTTAAACCTTTCAACCTTTTAACTTTAATAATCGATTTTTTAATACCAATAATATATGTTCTAAACGCGTTTAAATCAGAAGATTAATTATTAAAAGATATTACGCGAAAATCCAGAGGTATTTCGTAAATAGTTCGAATTAATTCGGGGTATAATCGTAAAATACGGCATCGTCGAAAAAGATATTTATAATTTTAACGAAACGGGGTTTTTAATAAAACCTTTAATAACATACGTTATAGTAATTATGAGTATCGAAAAACGTAAAAAGCTTAAATAAACTTAATAAAATAATCGGTAATAAGTTTTAATTATATAAATTGTTAATTTATAAAATTAAATTATACCGTTCTTTATTATTTTAACTGGAAAATCATTTTTAAATTTTAATATTACGATAATGTATTATTACTTAATTAAAAAGTCGGGCTTAGTTATAATAATTAAATAACGAACGAATTAAGTGTAAAATAAATTTAATATTTTAATTACCATATTCGAACGCGTACGAAAAAAACGAAACGTTTTTTTATTTTCGACGATTACGAAAGTTATTATTTGATAGAATTCGAAAGATGTTACGCGAAGTACGATGTTATTATGCTTCGTATATTTTCCTATTTTTTTTATCAGCTTTAGTCTTTTGATATATTTTGTTTTTCCGTTTTAAAACGCTCTTATAGCTTTTATATTAAAATTTAATACGATGTTATCATATCTATATCGCTAAAAAAGATTTTTTTTACCGGCTTTTTGACGTATTTAAAGCCGTTATAACGTCTAATAATATTAACTCCGGTTTTGCAAAACCTGGATTTATTTTATTTGATTTTAATAACGTTTTTTCCGATTTGGAAATTCCTTTAGCTGTATTTATGCCGACCGTCTCACCGTTTGCCTCTGCCGGTTCCATTTTTTCCTTACCGTCGAAAAGCTTTCGAAATATAGAAAAAATCAAAAAACGGGAATAATACTTACAAAAAAAGAATTAGAAATTACTACAAGAGCTCGCCGACAAAGATAATTAAATTAATTAATTTTGCAACAAAAATAACTTAATGCTTTTATACGAAAACGTTTTTTTAAAGAAAAAACCGTTAAATTGCATAAAATTAACCATTTCTTTTAGTAAACGGCGTGAAATTAAAAACAAACGCTTTTAAAAAGAAAGAATATTTATTATATAAGAAAAACAAGTTTTTTTAGCAGAAAAAAAAGAAGGTAATAAAAAAATGTAACTAATAACAGCTTAAGGTAATTATTGTAAAAAAGTTAAAATAAAGGAACGGAAATATGGCGTTTACGGCAAGCCCGGATATAATGCGCGTACTTGTAAAAAGGCTGTAGATACGTTTAGCGACGAAAAATCCGATTAGTTAGAATTGATTTATGGCGTTATAGTTGATTAATTTGAATTTGTTGTTTGGGGGTGCCAAAAACCGGCCGACGAGCTAGTGTAGCCGACGAGCTGGTGTGAGACGTTATATAAAATTAAACGTAAATTTTGTAACTAAATGTAAATCCTGTAAATGTTAACGTAAATTTTATAAGGCCTAATTTACCTTTCGTAATTCTTGACCCGTTAGGATGGTTGTTATTTAGCTTTTTCGATAAGGTGTTCGATGGTAATAATACGACGTTGGAAAGCGGTGATTTCGGTATCCGTATTTAAGGGAATTTTCTTGGTTATATTAATAACTATGTTAACTTTGTTTTCGACCGTTTTAACGACGGCGTCGATTTTGGTATCGATTGTTTTCATCGCCTTATTAATTTTGTTGTTATTTCTTTTTAATACCGGAAAAGATAACATTCGAATTGGTAAAGATCGTGCGTGTACTGTTAAAGGTAACCTTTTTCTCCAAACGTTTGTTAAGGTTATAGATATTCTTTTAAAAGGTAAAGATGGTTAAAAATACTGCGTTATTAATGTTCTTGTTATTTTCTTTTTTAGAACTGTTGCCTATAACTTAATAAAGCTTAAAACGACTTATTACTATTAAATATCTGCCGGTATTACCGTTAAGGTGCCTCTTAAAGTCACAATATTTTACGGTAGGAATAGCGGCTTTTGCGAGAAGTTTATTATTATAAATGCAGGTTTCTTTCCAGGTAATGTAAGTTTTTTTATGTTATTTTTAATTAACTTAACGAAAGGTTATTCCGCGTAAATCTTGGCGGTGGTTATATTGTAAATAAACTTATCGATCGTTTTATTTATCTTATCTAAAAAACATTTATTATAACTACATTTTTTTGATACGGAAATAATAAACGTTTGGAAAATTTTTTTCGTTTTCAAGCAGGTCGTTTTTATTAAAAGTTTTTTTTGTAGGTATTGTAACGATGGTCATTTTTTTGGCTTTCTTAGCCGGAAAAGGTGTTTTGTTAAATTTAAAGCGTTTAGGCGCCTTTTTCAAATTTTTAAGTAAAGCTGGCGATTTTCCTGTTAAGAGTATTTTATAAGCTGTAATAGCTTTACGTTAAGTAAAAAGGCTACGGTTTTTACCATTTCCTTAAGCTGGATTGTTAATAACCGTGATTTCGTTATTTTAGTTATTAACGTCGTTAACTTTATAGGCGCCCGTCTTTTTGATAAGAACCGATTCTTTATTATAAGTAACGTTTTGCCCGCGGAAACTTTAATATTTTTAATTAACTTAACTTAATCTTTGTTAGATAATACAGATTTAATAGTTTATATAACGTAAAAACTTTTTTGCCGTTTTCCGTTCAGTTGTTTATTTTATCCGTTTCGTTTATTTTACCGAACGTATTAGGAAATTAAGGAAAGATATCGTTATTTCTAACGGAAATGTTATTATGGACTTTAATTAAAACGTTACTTTAAATAGATAACTTGTTATTATTAAAAAGAAAAGTTAGCTTAGGTTGCTTAACCGAATTGTCGTTATCTTGGTCAGAATTATTATTATGTTCGTTATTAATCTGGTTGTCGGATAGGTTTTCTTTCATAAATAAAGGTTTGTTAGGTTAATTATTTTATTCGTTTTTCTTATTATTAAAGAATTTGTTATTTGAAAAAATACTAATAACGGGTTTTTGGCTTATTATTGCGGAATTATACTTATTTTAACTGTTCTTAAGTAATAGGATATATAAGATTTTTAATAGGGCTAATTAAAAATACGTTAAGAGTTGTAGAAAACTACTGATTTGTATATAAATTGGTAATAAAAAAAAGAAAGTTAGGAAATTTTTGGTAAAAAGTCGCCTTTATATAAGCGGCAATATTAAGGTCGACGATGCGCACCTTCCTTGCGACGTAATATTTCCTAAAGAAGATGTAATTAGATATACGTTATTAAAATATATGCTATAACTTTTATTAAAAAGTACTTTAAAATCAAAATAATATATGTAATATATAACGATATCTTTTCCCCAAATATTGTAATAAACTGCGAATAAACGGAAATACTTAACGAAATAATTGTATATAAAAAACATATAAAATAATTTCTATTTAGGAAATAATAATAAACGACAGGGATAAGGAAATACGTAACGAATATAAGGAAATATATTGTTATTTCTTATTATTTCTTTTTTCTATATCTCGGTAAAAGATATAACCGCGTATCCGCTATCTTATATCTTATCTTTGTTAAAATAGATTAAAACCTTTTTTCCGGTACTCGACGGGCCAGTTAATCGGGTGCTTTGCCTTATATTCGGTAACTATTTCGATTATTGTAATAATAAGGTTTTTTTTAAAACGTTATTCGTCGTCCTTAGCAGTATAGCCTTTTTACCTTACGAAATACTTAACAAATAGGTTTTTTTTATATTAACAGATCTGGCGATTTATAATGCTGTCAATCTCCCATACCTATACGTCGCCGTTTACAGCTATAAGGCCAGGCTTGGACGTCCCTTTTTCGAATAGGTCCTTTTCTTGTTTTGGTTTGTATAGCTAGGTAATGGAAACGATAAGGTAAATTTTTTAACCAGTAAAGAAATCCAATATATAAGCTTATTTTCTTATCCGCTTAAGGATTTTAAATAATCCTATATAAGTAAGTAACCACTTCCGTTTAGGTTAGCTAGGTAAATAATAATTTTAATATAATTTGAAAAATACAGTTTTATCTTTTTTAAACTTCGTTAAAGTATAACGGTTATTATATTTCCTTTAGTAAGCATATTAGCAAGGTTGGTTAATTATGCAGCTTTTTTGGCGTAGTTTTCTTTTACGAAATCTATTACGTTTGTTTGAAATTGCCAATTTCTTTTTTCGTTTAATATTATTATAATCGATCGGGGTTGAAAATTAAGTATTAGCTTATTCGGTAACCAGTTTATTATAACAACTAGCGAGTTATTTAAATAATGCTGTAAGGTAGAATTCATATTCGTTTATGGGACGTTAAGGTTAATAGTTATATCGAAACGTATAACGATTTCTACCGTTTGGTTTTTCCTTTTTGATAATTTATTAATTTGTAAATAATACGTTATAAAAAATAGCTTAATTCCTAGAACGTTAAATATCTTTTTTTATAAAATCAACGTAAACTTTTGATTTTTGTTATAAATAATTGTAATAAATAATTCTTAATTGTAGAATTATAACATTTTTAATGTTATCGTTACATAGTTTTTAGCCGTATATCGTATGTTACCAGGTATTATTAATAGTCTTTTGTTAGTTTTGCATGAAATAATATAAAAACTATTTAAAATATCGTATTTTAAAAATGCTTAGAGGGTATTTTTGGACGTTTCATTTAACATATCCGTAATAAAGTTTATAGTAATTATATACTATAATAACCTAACCGCTTATAAAAGTAATAGTTTCCTTAATAATTTGTTACGATCGGTTTGTTTTTCGGTTATCCGTATAGAAACTGAGGTATTTCAAAGCCTTAAAGTACTTTTTCGTAAAATAAACGTTATGCAGGTTTTTTAATATGCAATTTTTACCGAAATGATGCTTTTTATCGTACACCAGTTTTAATACGTTTCTAACGTAAATATTAAAAATATATAATCCTTTGTAACTGTTTAGCCCAACGTAATAAAAAAGGTTATCTTAAAGTTTAAATAGTTAGTATCGTTATTTTTTGCGTTTACCAGTTTTTCTTTCCTGTAACAGTTCATAAACGTATTTATAACGGTAATTTGTAACGTATTTTTTATTTACGTAAACTTTAACCTCGTTATTAAAGATAGATGTAATTTAAAAAATAATATTTTCGTCTATTAAGAAGTACCAAACGGTAACGTCGTTTCAGATATTATTTAATTCGTTAAACTCGTTACGTTCGGTTACTTTTTGGTTTAAAATTACCGTAAGTAAGTAAGATAACGCATTTAATGCAATGTTAAACTTTCTTAAAATATGGTATATTTTTAATTAGAATTATGATAAATAACTAATAACGTTAATTAATTTAAGGTTCGCTTTGCTAAAATCTATAGTTACTAAAAACATATAAGTAACGATTCTTTTTATAAAAACGTAATTAGTAAATACGTCAACCGGAAATTAGCTAGATTAAACAAGTTTTTGTAACTCTTTATATGCCTATATCAAGGCAGCTACTTTCTTTTTCGTAGCTCTGTATGTTTTTTCCGTATTATAGGTTAATTTAGATATAAATAAGTTAAGCCTAATTTCCGGTTCAGGTATATCCTTATTAAAGATAGCTTAGCCGTTTTAATCGCCAGCTAGCTGGAAAACCATAATACTATAAGTCCTTTTACAAGCATCTATTTTAAAAAAGAAAACCTTATTCTTTTGGTTGTAATAGATAATATATTAAGTACACAAGTGGGTTTAAAGTTGTTACTATAATTCGTTTTTTTATCTGTAAATATAAACTTAACCTTAAAAGTACATATTTATCTCGTTTATTTTAACACTTTAATCGGTAAGATTCCCGATCTTTTAAACTTTGTTAACAACTTAGCTTTTTTGATTTTAAAAATTACAGTTTTAACGTCGTACTATGCAATTCCATAACCTAACCAAGTTACTATATTTAAGTAGGTTTGTAAAACATTAATCGGATTAAAAAACGCAAGTTTCTTAAAAACGTTAATATAATCGTTCGTTTTAAAAATTCCGTTACTTTCGATATTATAACCGAATAAACAAATTACAAAAGATCTTACGAAAGATTTCTTTACATTAATATAAAACCGTACTTTATTAAATATATCGAATATAATGTATAAGTACTTATATAACTATTAATATTAAAACTAAATATAATAATATCATTAATATAAGCATGTATAAAACGTTTATATGCGAAAAATAACCTATCCATAAATTATTAAACAAAAACAAAGGAATTACGAAATTTTACTAATATTACGTTAAACCTTTCCAATTTTCGGGAATTAATAATTATTATTCGGTTCCGGTATTCCGTACGAATCGATAACTGGAAGAAAAAACTTGTTATATCGAAAAAACTAAATTATTCCTTACCAGCCATATCGTTTATGATATTATTTTAATATGGTAAAAAATATACGTTAAAAAGCGTTATTACGTAACCTTTTTCGCATTTAACATTTAATAATTTTTATATAACGAAAACCGGTATTATTATTAAAATAAGTTCGTCCAAATAAAACATCTTTTTTTTAACGTATAAAACATTGTATTTTTCGTCGAGAACTTAACAATCCTTAACCCCTCATAAATATATCCTAACTGGTTTCAGCTATTCTTATTATCGGTTAACAAAATCGATGCAGATCTTATAGTTTTCGGATATTAAAATTATACCCTTTTTCCAGAAAATGTTATAACTATCGATTAACTAAAACAATTTGTTACTAATTACAAAACCGTTATTTATAATAACTACCCCATTTTTAAACTTAACAGTTAAAACGTTTAACGTACCACATAAGCGAATCGGCCATACAAGCAAGTCGGCCGGTTTTTGGCATTCCGCGACAACAAATCTAAATAACATAACCATAACGTAATAAATCAATTCAAATTAATCAGATTCCTCCTCGCTAGACGTATTTACAGCCTCTTTACAAGTACGCGCATTATGTCCGGGCTTGCCGCAAACGCCACACTTCCGTTCCTTCGCCTTAACCCTCTTGCGACGACTACCCTCTGCCGCTGTCGGCTGGGATTTTTCACCACCCCCTTTTTTCTCGGCCAGGAAAGCTTGTCCCTTTTGTATAGTAAGTATTCCTCTTTCTTGAAGACGTTTATTTTTGGTCCTTCGGCGTTTGCTGAAAAGATGGTTAGTTTCGCGCAATTTGGCGGTTTCTTTTTTAAAAAGAACAACTTCGTGCAAAAATATCAAGTTACTTTTTGTTAAAAGATTAACCGATTTAACCATCTTTGTCGGCGAGCTCCCCTGGTAATTTTTAATCTTTCTTTGCAAGTATTATCCCCGTTTTTTTGTTTTTTGTATATTTCGAGGGGTCTTCGACGGTGGGGAAAAAATGGAACCGGCGGAGGTAAACGGCGAAACGTTCGGCGTAAGTACAGCTAAAGGAATTTCCAAATCGGAAAAAACGTTATTAGGATTAAATGAAATAAGTCCAGTTTTTGCGAAACCGGACTTGATATTATCGGACGTTATAGCGGCTTTAAACGCGTCGAAAAAACCGGCGAGAAAATCTTTCTTAGCGATATAGGTATAGTAACGTCGCATTAAATTTTCGATATAAAGCGCATAAGCGTGCTTTAAAACGAAAAAACAGGATACGTCGAAAAGTTAAAGCCGATAAGAGGAATAAGGGGGCATGTAAAGCGTAATAATGTCGTTGTTCGCGTAATATTTTTCGAATTTTATCGAATAATGGCTTTCGTGGCCGTCGAGGATAAGGAGGCGTTTCGTTTTTTTCGTACACGTTCGAATATGTTTATCGAAATGCTGGATTTATTCTAAACTTAATTCGTTCGTTATCCAGCTATTATAATTAATTTTAACTTTTTAATCGGGTAATAATAAGTTATCGCGATACCAGGATTTAAGGTAGGTTTTCCCTGCCAAAATAATAAATAGCGGTATAGCTTAATTTTGCGAATTAACAGCTTATATAATTATAACCTATTCCCGATTGCCTTATTGGGTTTATTTAGGTTTTTTACGTTTTTCGGCGTTTGTAATTATTATGCCGCATATTATTAAAAGCCCCATTAAAAATTCCGTTTTGTCGAAATTATAAATATCCTTTTCGGCGATGCCGTATTTTGCGATTATAGCCCGAACCAGCTTAAACCACTTACGAAATACTTCTGGATTTTCGCATAATACCCTTTAATAATCGATCTTTTGATTTAACCGCGTTTTGAATTTTTTTTGCCGTCGAACAAAGTTCGACGCCTAATTAATACCAACGCGTGTCGCGACTTGCTAAGCCAGTAATAAATTCGCTATATCTTCAATATGCTGAAATCGGACAAGGAACGCTTGCGTATTTAAATTAAGGATTCGGTCGACAATCGATTTTTTTTCGGTCGGCGTTAATTTTCGCAAATTAGGAATAATATCGGCTCGAACGCGTCGACCGTGATATCGATCTTTTAAAGTAGATTCGGGGACATTATATAAAAAATAAAGCTTTTTAAAGGTAAGTTTCGGATTCCGTTTTTTAACCTGGATAATTAAATTCATCCTAGCTTCTTTTGTAAAACGTTTTATGTTGTTGGTGTTGAGATATTGGTAATTAAAGTTGGAAGGTTAGAAAGTTAAGAAAACTGGCCGATTCGCTTGTATGGCCGACTTGCTTGTATGGTACGTTATAGGTTTCGTTATATTATATAAAAAGATATAAAAGTTAATAATTAAACATTCGTCCTGCTTTACGTTTATAACGTCTTTTTTAATAAAAGAATAAGCCGTTGTTATTATATTAACCTATTCCTCTTCAATTAAACCGGGTTCCTAATATTAATCGATATTATGCCAACCGGCTAATTAGGCTTCTTTATTACTTATGTAATTATAAATAATGCTAATTTTTTTATTTTTTCTAATTTCGAAAAACTAAGTTTTCGTATTATGTAAAATAACTTTCTGGCGGTTAAACCTATTAATCGTAAAGTTAAATATATCTTAATAACCTGCTGTTATATATAGATATTATATTATACGGTCTTTTTTATTTATAGGCTTTAACAAATTAACGTAATTAATGTTAATAAAAAATATTATTATAGCAGGAATTATTACTATATACGCTGTTATAACCTTTCGTTATATTAACTTTAAGATTCCCGTTTTAACAGTTTCCTCTTTTACTTCCATATTAAAAGCTAATTAGAAAATATAACTTCCTTTAACGAAATCGATTTTAATTCCATGTTAAACTAAGAATTCGGTTTTTCACAACATTTTTAGTTTTAAACCGTTAATTACGTTAACTTTAATTACAAAATAATTATTAATCCATTTATCCTTAACTTAGCTTCGTATATAAAAATCAAATTTAACCTAGGTATCAATAAAGGTCTTAAAGTTAAAACCTTTAACGTAAATAACATTAATTTTAAACAATTTAAGGTTTTTAACCTAAAAAACTGTTTATTTTCGGTGAACGAAAATCGACGAACTTTTCGTATCTATACAGACGTCAATAGGTATAGCGTCGATATTAACCTTAACACCTACTTTTAGGTAAAAAGTATTTCGTTACATAAAACTTTTTAAAACCGGATTTAAGTTAGCTTCAACTACCTATTCGTAATTTAAAATATAATATACGGTTCCGTCGATACTAGTAGCCTTCGGGGCAAGTTTCGAAAAATCTGCTAATCGTACCATTTTAAATATAGCCTTTTCTTTAATTAAACATTCCTTTTATAAGTAACGGGTAAAAAATTCGGCCGTACCGTATAAGGTTCCGTATTTTGGTATAAATAATCCGGCTTTTCTTTAATACCTTTTACCGTCGGCTTCTTAATAACCTTTTTAAAATATACGAAATATGTATTATTTATAATATCTTCCTTAACATATATCCAATCTTTTTCGTAATTAACATTAAATTTAACTTTATTTTGGTTAAAACAAATGTAATTATCAACTTGTAAGGCAAATTAATAATCCTCGGTATCTTTTTCGTATTTCGATACAAATTCTTTATTAAACAATACATAGGTACCGTTTTAACGTTAAATCTTTTAACCAAATTTGCGGTATTATTTAAAATAACGTTAAAAACCTCCGCGTTTATAATAACTTAAAGGCTTTTTACGTTCAGAATAATTAAAAAAACGCAATTCCTAACGTTATTAATCTTATTCTTAATAACCCCGAAAACTTAAATTAAAAAAACGGAATCCCGGTAATCTTTAATTACGCTATAAGAATTCTTAACGTTACAATCGTCGCTTATCGCAATTATTATTTATCTAATAAGCTATATTATCTTAATCGCCCATATTATTATAAAAGTCACTCTATAATGCAAAATTTAATTTTAACGTATTATTTAATTCAGCTTTTTTAACTTTGGCTTTATCATCTACCTTATTCAGATATATAATTATGGTATCCATCCTGTCGGGTCGGAAATACAATATTTAAAATACTAGATACAAATTTTGGTACAATCATATAATTAACTGGGAGTCGATTAAGTCGTTTTATAATTTCGTATACCTAAATAGCTCCATTATATAAGCTTTAACCGGCTTACTCTTCTTATTATTTTCGAAAATATACCAGTTCCGAATTAACCATTTTTAAACTTTCTCTAATTTAATTCCGAATTATTTTATTATTACTTCCTGGAAAATCGTTAAATTTAACCGAAAATGTTATTTATCTTTTTTAAAAAGATCTTACTTCTACTAAACTAAAGCGTTATTACGAAATAATATCTAAGCTTTTCTTAAAACAACGAAATCGCGATTAAGTATATTAACCCATATTTTTATCTTTTTAACTTTTAAATATACGTTACGATAACATACCTGCTATTAATTACAAAAAATAATTAATCCCTGAAACTTAGTTTTTTTAACGTTTAGCTAAAATAATTTAACCTCGGTTATACGGACTTTATATAACTTTATAAAACCTTTAGTAAATATCTGGCTACGTATAACAAATACCGCGTTTTAACTAATGTATAACTTTTTTATTTCCTTAAAAAAAAAACCAAAACTTCCATTATATTTTCGTTTTTATTTATAGAAACGGATAAATCGGTTTGCTTGTTGTAACTTGCATTTTAACTTATATCTTAATTTATACCTTAACGTAAGTTTTAGTTCGCTTCACATAAATCTCGGCCTAGGTTTCGTTATAAATGTTAACTTACGCCTGAAATTAATAACCCGGGATTCCTTGGCGGAAAAGCTGATATATCCTCCTATTTAATGGTCGAACTGGTCGGGATATCTTTTATAATTAGAAAATCCTGGTATATTATCTTTTTTAACGGTATTAATATTAGTTGTATCGAATTCGTTAAGAAATCTAACGCTTTCTAGAATTTTCCATACTGTAAGAAGTCGTCGAGTTTCTGAGTTTTTATAGAAAATTCTGATGTATTAACAAATAAACTTAAATTAGAAGTCGAAAAATTTATTAAACTTTTTTCAAATTAAGGAAATCTTTATAACGTATAATATTTTAATAATTATTATACCGTAAAAGTTGTCAAATATAACGTCCAAGTAAATTGTTTTCTTATAAACTGTAAGGTTTTCATAGCTTTTCGTTAAAAAAGTAAAGTTATAGGGAAATTTAATAATAAAAATGTAGACTTCTCGTATTTTTTCGAATAGATCCGCTATAAATATCGTTAAAGTTATTAATTTTATAAATAAATATTACTAATTCTTTAAGTAACTCCCCCCAGATAAATAAAAAAAACAAAAAAAAACTAATTATAAACTCGAGTAATAAATACCACTTATTACGGATTACAGTAACGATAAAATAAATAACGAAAGAATAATAATAAATAAAAAGGTTTAACTTAAATATTTTTACGTATTACGAATAGCTATATATTGGATACGTATAACTATGTAAAAATATAAGTCTAATTAATTAAAAACTATCAGAACTATGGAAGATCTGTCGACTTATATACCTAAGGATCAGATTAGGTGAGCCATAACCAAGAAATCCCTAACATAGAAAACTAAATAGTTTACCGTCTTAAATCTTAAAAATAGGTATAACTTAATTTATATTAAGTTAAGATACGAAACAAAATGGCTTTTAAAACGAAATATAAACTGTACGAATATTTGGTAACATTAATAGCATTTACGAACGTATTAGTAGCCTTTTCACGAATAGTTAATTACGTATTCCGAAAGTACCTAGGTACTTTTGTTAGGTGCTATTTTAACGATAGCTTGATTTTTTTAAAGTTAGAAGAAATATATACAAGGTACGTTTATTACGTTCGTTATATTTTACAGAACGTTAATCTATTAGTTAATGCTGAAAGAAAGTTAATTTTATATATAGAAAGTAAAATATTTAAGATATATTATTATTTCAGGATACGTTAAAATGGACCCGAAAAAGATAATAGCAGTAACGGAATAGTTAATACTTACTATCGTTATAAATGTATAGGCATTTATTAGGTTTGTTAATTATTACTGAAAATATATCAAATATTTTAGTAAAATTACGATACCTTGGTTTAATTTTACTAAAGAAAAACAAGTTTTAGTAAATAACAAAAATAAACAAAGCTTTTTAACAAATTAAAAACGCGATTATTAGTAAATTAGTATTAATTATATACGATTTAAAACGCCTCGTTAAGCTAGAAACCGACTTTTCGGATTATACGTTAAGCGCGGTTATCGGATATTAAAACGATTAAGAAATACTTTATCTAATTATCTTTTATTTTTATAAGTTAAAAGGAGCGGAATTACATTATATTATTCCCGATAAAAATTTTATAGTTATCGTTAAGGCTTTCCGAATATTTAAATATAGGCTTAAAAGAAACCTTTATTAAATTAAGGTTTATACCGATTACACGTCCCAATAGCTCAGTGGTCGCGAGCTTGGGTGTCTCGTTCCGCTTGTTGTCTGGCCTGGGCAACCAGCAGCTTGCGAGAGGCAGCTGGTTCGAATCCAGCTTGGGACGACGTGCTTTGGGTAATGCCAAGCCCAGCGCACGGACTAGCGGAAGCGCTTGCGTTTCCAATCATGTCGGCACCAATTGGAGTGGTTGGGCTAGTGGGGTCTAGACCAATCAAAAACCATCGTGTATTTATTGATTCGTTATCGTATTTAAGACTCCTATACGGTTTTTTAATCCGGCCCGCCTGTGGGTACGGTTTTTAGGGGGTGCTCCCCGGTCGCATCGTATAACCAGTCGTGTACGTATGTACATAGTAAGCCGGCGTTAACTTGTACATAGCTAGATATCTAATAGCACTTGATCTTGCATACCGATTACACAAACTTTATTTGTTTTATTATTATACGAGAATTTACAAAACGATAATTACGTTATGTAGAAAAGCTAGCGAAATATAACTTCGTTATTATTTACTAAAAAGGCTTTGAAAACGGCAAAATAGATATTTTTAGTAAATGATTTGATTTAAAAAAGAGTTAGTTAAGGTTATTTTTAGAATCTTTGATGTTACTTTAAAAGGATATTTAAAGTTACGGTATATTATAACGATTAAGATAGTACCTTTTGATTTATACTAGAAAATACAGTAATATAACCATAGCTTATCTGACTACTAGAAGATAGATAAAATCCAGGTTTTAAAGAAATGTTAGCAGGATTTAATATAGAATATATATTAATATTTATTTTATGGATACCTAGGGATCTACAAAACCTTAAAACGTTCGTAGCGCGTTTATTACTTTCTTAAAATAAAAACAGCTGTATAAAAAGTTAAACGAAAATATGACGTATGCGTTAAAGCTAAGGCCTCACGGTATAAATTATATAGAGAATTATAACCACTTCCAGTTTTATTACGATTATAAGATTCTATTATTATGAATTTTATTACCAAACTTCCCTTATCCGAAAGCCTAGCGATAAGAGTATATTATAACAGCATTTTCGTAATCGTCGATCGATTTAACTTTTTTTTTTTTTTACCTCATTACGACAATATAAATGTGGAATAGATGGCATATATTTTTATTCGGTACATTGTTAGCGTCTATGGATTGCTAACAAAAATTATTTTAAATAAAGATATTATATTTACTATTAAGCTTTGGTAAGGTTTCATAGTATAAGTTAGCTTAAATTATCAGTTATTTAACGCCGATAAACCTTAGATAAATAGGCAGATAAAACGATTAAACTAGATCTTTAAAACCTACTTACGATACTATATTAATTACGAACAAAATAATTGGGTTGAAAAGTTACTAGTAATCTAGTTAGTTTATAATACCCGTTATTATAAAAGTATTAAAATAATTTTAATCAACGGTAATTTCGGTTTTATATTAGAAGTTTATAAGGAAATACGCGATAAACGCTTAGTTAACGTTAAGACCATTTTAATATTAGAATAACTTAGGTAATTATACGTAGAAATAAAAATAAAACTTGAATTTAAACATAATTAAATAAAAGAATATTATAACTAGAAAAGGTTAAAGGGATTTACTTTTTCGGAGGAAGATATGGTTTATTTAGTTACTAAAAATATTAAAACAAAACGTTTAAATTAAAATTTCGACTTTAAATGTATCGGTTTATATAAGATTATTAAGAAACTTTCAGAAAATAATTACAAATTTGAATTATTTTTAAGGGTAAAGCTGTATTTAGTTTTTTATATTTTCTTTTTTGAGCTAGTAGCGGATATTATTAAAATTAGTATAAGATTAGAGGATAAGACGGAAGAACAGGTATTAGGATACGAAATAAAGAAAACTCTAGATATACGCAGAAAAAACGGATTTACGGAATATTTAATTAAGTGGAAAAATTACTTAAATTTCGAAAAAATCTGGAAACCCGTTGAAAATCTTATAAACGCTTAGCGCTTTTTGAAGGATTTTTATTAATAACGCCGGAACCCGTTATAAGCGTATTTTAGTTTACGTAATTAGGATTGGACCAGTTGGTGGTATTAATACCAAATTAGTTAGTTGGGGTTAAGGTTTGTGCCGATGTAATTATTTCCGCGGATAATTGTTTGCGTTTCTTTTAGACGTTCGAATTTTTCTATCGTTTCCGTACTTTTTATATTACGACGGAGCATATTAATTCCGTGACGACGAAAAAGTGTTTTCTGTTTCTTTAAATGATTTAAACGTTTAAATAACTTTGTTAGGCGTTGTTGTGTTTTTAGTAGTTTTTTATTAGCGATACGTTGTTTAGTTTAAACGGTTTTTTTTCGGTAATAAGTTTTTGATATTCGAATTTGGAAGGATTAAAAAGGTTATGACAACCTTTATGTTTGGTATAGTGCTAATATTTCCTAAATTTATAATAGGTTTTATAAAGTTTGTTTTCGGATTTATAACGAAAATAAAAGGTATTCGATGATATAATGGAACTAAGACGCTTAATCCGTTTTGAAAGAATAAAAGCGTTAGTACGTTTGCAAGAAAGAGTTTTTTTAATCCGACAGAATATGTTGATTAGTTTAAAATATACTTAATAATGGAAGATACAAAGGAAAAGTCACTTATTTAAACTCCGATAAATAAATAGTAATTTTTAAAGGTAATGGTTTTAGAAAAAGGGAAATTATGTTATGATTTAATAAGGCTTAGTTTTTTTAAAAACGGACGAAGTTTCGCAAAGATAAGCTCCGATAGTGGAATTAGATTACGTAACTGGTTTAAAAAGGCTTAATAACGTTTTGTAAAGGTTTAACATTTAAGTTATTTTGGACATAAAAAGATTTAAATATACTGATATAATCAAACGGCTTTGAACCGTTTAAGATATTTTAAATTAATAATAAGATATATACGTTTATTATTGTTTATAGTTTTAAATAATACCAATTTATAATATAACTTGGTTACTTAAATTATTTTTGGTCATTTTTTATCATTAAACGTAATTGGTTTATTTTTATTGTTTAGTTTTTAATAATACTTTTATTAATATAAATCCGTACGAGTAGGTTTAATAGTTGATTAATTAGCCTAGCCGTTATATCGCCCTTTGGGTACCTACGGATGGTTAATCCGTGGGTATTTTCATTTTACCTACGTATATCTATTAACTACCTATGTTAGTTTTTACCCACCTACGAATATCCGTAGGTGGAAATTTAACGTAGGTGGGTGGGTAGTGCAAGCCCTAGTGCAAAGCAGTCGGCGCCGGGCGTTTGTAAAGGACTGAAGATGTGATATATAGTCTTGGAGTGTAAATGTGATTGGTCGTATATATTACATTCTAACTTCCTTGATGTATATATTTTATTAGGATCGAAATGTCCCAGTGATTTGTAGGAAAATAGATCTTTGTCCCGGCGAGCCCTGAGGTTCTACATGTCAATCTTTCCAACTGGGTTTACCAATACCCCGCACTACTCCCATTTCGAATCAGAATGTCCCCGCCCCACTTAGTTTCTAAATTATATACCTTTTTTTGTATGGGCCTTTTTATAACGCGTGTAAGCCTTCGATAGTAACATAACAACAATGCGTTAAAGATGTTTTAATGGACGATTTGTACGATATACGATATTTCAAAACGTTTAAAGCGTTAATTAGCCTTAATCCGAAAGGTAAATATGGCAAACGCCTTATAGCTATATAGAAATATAACCTATTGGCTGATATAGCTGAGATTAACTTTCTTAACAGTGATCTAATTATTATTTTCGACGTCGATAAACGTATAATTAAACGATACCGAGCTTAATATAGGGCAACTAGGTAATTCTTTATTAATAGCGTTAATTATTATTATAAAAAAAGTTAAAGTTATTTTTTGGAGGTTTTAACGTAAGTGTTATATATTGTTACCCGTTATTCCGTTACGCGTTATTTTAGTTTATAAATTACGTAAAACTTATTAAAGGAACTAATTTATAAGCTTAATATATATTTCGACGAAATATAATAATTCTTTACCGATTATTATAAGATATACATATCTATTTCTATAGTTTCGGAACTGTTAAACGTTGTTAATTAAAAAAATAAAAAGCTAAAGATTAAAATAACGTAAGCCAATTTGGTTAAAGGACGTAATATCTTTATGCCGTTATTAAATATATTTCGGATATGTTTGTTTTCGTAAATAAATCGGGTATTAATAAACGTAACATTAACCGTCGTTCCGGTTAGGTACTTAAAAGTTTCATTTTTTTCGTACGGAAAATTTTAAAACGTAGCCGTTGTTTTAATATATTGCTAGCATTTATAGTTAACGAGTTGTTAGATGTTTTTATATATTAAAGGTTTATTAATTGCGAAAGTTTTATTTTGTAATTAAAAAAAGGTGTTACCGTTAATAAACCTGTTTTTAGGTTCTGCTCCGTATTAATGATAAATAACGTTAATATTTATTATTCGGACGAGATATATACGATATGCGAAAACGTTAGGGTTAAGTTGTAATATTTCCTTTTATATTTATTTAAATTTAATTTTATTAAAGCGTTTTTTGGTAAATTTAAAGCTTATATCCGTCGTTATGTTAGATATATGTTTGACGACTTTTTTGACGATAAGTAATTCGGTTTATTTTTTGCAAATTCTTGCGAATGGGTTAAGTAACGGAAAAAAGAAATTAAGGGTTATTTATAAAAAGCGCGAGCAGATTGGGATTTAATTAATTGATATATATATAGTAGGAAAGTAACGTATTGAATAGTTGTTAAAGCTTTTCCCGCATTAAATATCTGTATTTTTGTAATATCCGTATTTTTTAAGCTTTTTTCTTTTTAAATAGCGTTGTTTTAAGGTATTAATTTTCTCGTTTATCGTATTTTCCTTTATCTTAATTACTTGTAATTTCAAGGCGGTAACGATGATAAGTTTTAGTTTCAAATAATAACTGCTTTATTATATACGTAAGCGTTAAAGAAGGTTATCGGGTTAAAGAACCTGTAGAAAGGTTAAGTTAGTAACAAAAAGTTAATAAATACGTTATAATATTATTGTAATCTTTTTGTTATATGGTAGAATCTTTTGAAACGAGTTGTTTTTTTACGTTTTGTTAATTAGAAAAAGGATATAGTTATTTAACGGATAAGAGAAATCTATGTAGGAAAACATTTTGGCTTTTATATATGCTATTAATGAAAAACGTTAATTAAATATAGGCTTTTTTTTCGTTATTTTATATATATTTTAGAAACCGGCGATTTTGTAGCGAAATTAATCCTTTTTTAAGTAATAGTAGTATAACTCAAAAGAACGTTTATTTTTAATTATTATTTTTGCGAAATAATTTATTTAATTACAAATTAAATAATATCTTACGGTTTTGAAAAGCGTTTTCGAATTGAAGCGCGTTTCGTATATACGAGTTAACGTAAGATTTAAAGAGTTTAAAGACTTTTTATTTAATCTTTTAGAATATAAAATATTCGTTAAAAAGGTGGCGTATTTGTTAAAACGTGATGTTGTTACTTTGTAAAGCGTTATATAAATGCTTAATTTCTTTTTACGTTACTGCCGTGGGCTGTTACGAAGTTTTTGTATACGTTTTGAAATAATTTATCCATATTTATATTTTTAGGAATTGGAGGTAACAAATTATGAATAGGTAGGTTAAAGGAGCTATTATGCGTTTACTTTAAAAAAGGTGCAGGTAATTGTTAATTGTGATATTTATTTGCCGTAATTGTTGGATTCGAAAACCTTTGAAGACTTTAGATAATTAATTGATTTTGTTACGTGATATATTTTGTTAAAGGTTATTATCCGTTAATTCGAAACTTATTAATTATTATATTTAAGAAGTTTTCTCCGAAATAAGTATGTCTAATATTTGTATTATTATTATTTCGGTTATTTTTGCGTTTTAAAGTTTTACTTTTAAAAGTCTTTAAAGGCCCGTTTTTTCGTATTATTTTTTAACGTTTCCGAATCTTGCGTTTGTTGCGATTTTTTTATAAAGTTCGTTATATAGCTTAATAAAAGATGTTTTATATGTGGCGTCGGATTTGTTGATATTGGTATATTAGCAAACGAATTTCCGGGGTGTTACATTTTAATAGTAAGTGCCGTTTTTAACTTCATATATTTAAGGATTAAGGCTTTTATAATTAGAGTAATTCTTACTTTTTCTATATTTAAGTCTATTCGATAAAACTTTATAAATTTTAAAACTTTTTAAATTCGGCTTATGTACCAGAAGTATAGATGGGTATTTTGTAACAGGTTTCCGATTTGTTATAGGTATTGCCGAAAGGGGTTTTTAAAAAAGGGTTATAAGCGTAGGCGTTTTTGTAATATTACGGTTTCGAAAAGTTTTAATGAAAGGATTATTGTTAACGCGGGTTAATTGTAATAAAACGTAATCATTTAAAAACGATAAGCGTTGGCGTTATATAAGAAAGACTTTTTGGTTTGTTGCGTTATTAAAGGGTTTAAAGGTAAGGTCGAGTAAAGGCTGGAGTTTTTATAATTAAAACTTAAAATTATAGATAAAGTTTAAAAAGACGTTTTTTTTGTTATTGCGTTTTGCGATATTAGTAATAGTTTTAATAAGTTTATTAACGTTAAAGACATCGTATAGTAATACTTTAAACGGTTATACTATAACTTTGTAATTAAGTTTGGGACGTTACGTAAATTCTTTAATTTGAACGAACGTACGCTGAAAGTTATATTTATGTTTGTTTTGTAATTTTTTTAATATAATCAATAACGCGTTATTTAATGGGATTAAGCGAATTCCTTTAAATATTATGGTATGATAATTATTAATATATCGTTTAACTTGTTACGAATTAATATTTTAAAAAATATTCCGTATTGTATTAAGTTATTTTTTCGGAAGTTTGTTATTAATAATAACTTTAATAATATTAAACAATTACGTACGTATATTTAAACGTTTCGGTTTAAAAGCATTAATAAAAATATTTTTATTCAAAACGTTTTCGGAAGGTTCGTTTCGAATAGTTTTGTTTTCGAAAGGTTCGGTTTGATTGGGTTCGTTTTCGAAAAGTTAGTTTCGAATAGTTTCGTTTTTAAAAGGTATGTTTTCGGAGGGCCCGTTTCGAATAGTTTTATTTTCGGAAGGTTCCATTTCGAAACGTTGGTTTTGATAGTTTTATTTTTAAAAGGTTCGTTTCGAATAGTTTTATTTTCGGAAAGTTCGTGCCTGTAATTTTAAGGGTATTTTTAGGGGCGTTTTCTGTGTTTCCGTCGGTATCCCTAAGTTTTGTAACATCTTTATGTTCGGATTTTTTAAGGTTTTTAGTAACGGAAATAATTATTAAATATTTCATTTTTCATTTTTCGAAACGGTTCTTATAGTAATTAATTATTTGTTAATAGCCGCTTTATAAATATTATTAACCCAGGTGTTCAAAGAAATAACTAGGTTTTTTTCGATAATTTTAATTATTTTCGTAAATGGTTTACGCCGTTATTTCGAAATTATTACGGAATTAATTTGGGAAAGTGTTTCGAAGTTTTTATTTACGATTTCGTCGATTTAAATTAGTTTTGAAAGAAAAAACGCGTACGGCTAGGTAATTTAGGAAATAGCCGGGTTTTCGCAATACGGAATGCAGAATAAAAGCTGAAACTTTTAAAAAATTTATTAATAATAAAATTATACAGAAAAAATAATTGCGAAAGTTTCGTTTTTTGTTATTATGGTTATTGTTATGTTGCTGCCGAAGGCTTATAAGCGTTATGAAAAGGCCCATACAAAAAAAGGTGTATGATTCAGAAGCTAAGTAGGGCGGGGACACTCTGATCCGAAATGGGAGTAACCGCCATTGGAGACTCCGAGATCATTCGAGTATCAACCAATTCAAACCTGTCACAGCCTCGTCCCACAGATATTGTAGGGGGAGGTTGGTTCCAATCTTCCTCTCCCTTCGAAACCTAGTGGTAGCCGCTGAAGACATTTCCGCCGCAGCAACACACCACGCCGTTCAGTATAAAAAGGCACCTGGTATTATCCCAGTAGAGGACGGTCTGTCAGAGCCTTCGTAATAGGCATAGGGGTATATTCCTGGGCCATTTCTTTAGCAAGGCCCAAGGTATTGAGGGGTCGCAAGAGGCGCGGATCGAGGACATGAAGGTCTCGTCTCTGACGATGTACCAATAGGCTTTGCAATAGTCAAGGTGGCCCACCCCTCTGCAGGCCGCCCTATCCACGCGCCACGCACTTTTGAACGGATTGGTAAGAACACACTTTAATTCAAATAGCTATATATCAACAACAACTTAATTAATCGTTTTCCAAGTCGGTCTTATAGACCTTAATATAATTTTAGGTAGCCCCCGAATCTAAAATTCACTTCGTTTTTTCGGTAACCGTATTGTTTCGTTATATGTTTCTTTTAAATACTTTAAATTGCTTTTATATTTCTGCTTTTGCTTTTCGAACGTCTTTTAATTTTATAGATTTCTTTCGGACCACCGATAACTTTCTTGGGCTTTTTAAGACGTACTTTTTCGAAAGTACGTAATAATTAGTTAAATCGGAAGTTGGTAGAAGTAAATTACTTGATTTTATTATTAAAAACCTTGCTTAGTAAGTCGGAAGTATTAAGTGTAAACCGTAAAATATAAATATTCTTAAAAGATTTAAGTCCAAGTATACCTAATTTAGTTTTTTTTATAAAAAGTTAAATCATATAAAAGTACTAACTCTTCCTTAAGGAGACGTAACCGTGTACATAATTGCATAAATTATTAAATTGCTACCTTAATTCCTCTGTTTCACTAACCTCCTTCCGTTTCGCAAACTGCCTAGTTCCGCCCCTATCTACGTCAATTCCTTTCGGAATTCTGGAAACTCTTCGCCATCTTCAGCAGCCGGACAAACCATCGCTTGTAATTTTCCGACCTACAATGTTGCAGTAGCTAGATTTCGGAATTTTCCAATTCGTTATTGTTATTCCCTTTTATTAGCTTCGCTAATAATACCTCCGCCGAAATAAAATTATTACGTATAAGTTACTGTTACTTAAAAAATCGGTTATTATTATATTCAATAATTAAACGGTAACCGAAAATTAAAAGCTGCAATTAATTTATTTAAGAAACGTTTTTCAAATCGACAGTAACGTCGACCGCCTTAAATTATGAAATAATCTTTTTTGAATAAATAGTTGTAAAAAAAAAGATTTTTGTCGAAACTTTCCCGTAACGGATAACGGGTATTTTGTATTTAGAGTTACCTGGTATATTATATTGTTTCGGTTCGTATTTTAATTAATAATAACTTAAAGAAATACCGTAAAAACGATTTAAATTAAACTTTATAATCGTAAAACTAGCGAAAACCTACAAAGCTTTTCGTAAGCTTTTAAGGTTTATTTTTAAGGGTTATTTTCAAGGTTTACCGTATAAAGTTATTTTTTGCTATTAAGAACCCTGCTAAACCGTGGCTAACGGGTAAAAGGTTTACCAGGGCCGAAGTTTATCAGTAACTACGTATTAGTCGGAATTGGAATAAGATACGGAACTAAAGTATGCAATTTATCCAAACCGTAAAAACCCATTTAAAAAGTTATCGTATTCGAAATTATTAGGTATAATATCTGTCGTAGAAAGGTATCGTAAAATAATTTCCATATATTAGCTTAACTTTATTTTCCAGGGTTGGACCTAATATTTTACCTTGTATAAAAATACTAACAACCTGTATTATAAATGCTTCGACCGTTATAATACCTTTTATTATATAGAAATTAGGCAATATTTCTTTCTTAAAACCTTCTATTTTAAATGCTTATTAATCTTGATTAAGCAATATCGGAAATACCACATTTCCCTTAGTTGCCCTAAAAGCGTATAAAAGGTTATTTTAGCATATATATTATTAAAGTTGTTAATATAACAGGGGTTATTTATAATAGATGTTTTTTTTAATATAATATATTATATAAGCAAGCGGTATATATAAGCGAACGGTACACTTTTTGGTATTCCGTAATAACAAATTTAAATATAATAATTATAATAACAAAAATCCATTTAAATTAATCGGATTCTTTTTTTTCTAAACATATCTACAGCTTTTTCATAAGTATGTGCATTATGTTCGGGCTTGCCGTAAACGTTACATCTCCGTTTTTTCGTTTTAACTCTTTTAGAACGATTTTTTTTTTATTATCAGCTGCGAATCTTTACCATTTTCTTTTCGGCTAAAGATTTTTTTAAGACAATAAGTGTTTTTCTCTTTGAAAACGTTAATTTTTAGATTTTCGCCGTTTATTTGAAAAATTGTTTATTTTGCGTAATTAAGCGGTTTTTTTCCGGAAAAGTGCAACTTTATGTTAAGGTAATAAGTTATTTTTAGTTAAAAAGTTAAACGATTTAATTATTTTGTTCGGCGAGCTATCCTCGCAATTTCTGATTTTCCTTTATTCTTTTTTTATTTTTTGCAAATAACGTCCTTATTTCGTTGCTTTATATATATTTCTGCAGGTTTTCGTAAGAGAAGAAAAAATAAAACCGGCAGAAATAAACGGCAAAATAATCCGTGTAGGTACGATTAGAAGAACTTCAAATTTGGAAAAAAAGTTATTAAGATTAAATAAAAGAAATCCAGTTTTTGTGAATCTGGATCTAATATTATCCGACGTTATGATAACTTTAAACGCGTTATAAAAGCCGGTAAGAAAATCCTTTTTCGCAATATAGATATAGTAGTATTATATTAAATTTTCGATATAAAGCGTATAACGTTTCATACATATAAGCGAGGGACACATATAAGCGAGGCAGTTTTTTAGCTATTCCAACTACCTATCTTCAATCGTCCATTTCTTAACATTAATATTGTGGAACGCCTTACAAAAAAAGCGAGAATGAACTTCGCCTTTCAGGCTAAAAAACGAGACCTAAAACTTAATCACAGAAAACTTAGTTTTATTTATGAAGTTCCATATTTTACCTTATTACACCGTTTTAACAATAAACGCGCCCGAGCCGATATTATCCCTCCTTTGCAGAAATTTACGCCGACCGAAAAAAAATCGATTGTCGACCGAATCCTTAACCTAGATACGCGAGCGTTTCCTGTCCGGCTTTAACATGTTGAAGATATGGCAAATTTGCTGCTTGCTCAGCGTGTCGCCGATCGCGTCGGGGCTAATTGGGCGTCGAATTTTGTTCGACGGCAAAAAAAACTTAAAATACGTTTAAATCGAAAAATCGATTATTAAAGGGTATTATGCGAAGATCCGGAAGTATTTCGCAAGTAGTTCGAGCTGGTTCGGGTTATAATCGCAAAATACGGCATCGCAAAAGAAAATATTTACAATTTCGACAAAACAGGCTTTTTGATAGGATTTTTAATAGCGTGCGGTATAGTAATTATAAACGCCGAAAAACGTGGAAAACTTAAATAAGCGTAATAAGGCAATCGGGAATAGGTTATAGTTATATAAACTGTTAATTTGTAAAGTTAAGTTATACCGTTATTTATTATTTTGGCGGGGAAAACCTACTTTAAATCCTAGTATTGCGATAACTTATTACCTGCCGATTAAAAAGTTAATACCAGTTATAATAACTGGACGATAAACGAATTAAGTTTAAAATAAATCCAGTATTTCGATAAACATATTTAAACGTGTACGAAAAGAACGAAACGCCTCCTTATTTTCGACGGTTACAAAAGTTATTATTTAATGGAATTCGAAAAATATTGCGCGAATTACGATATTATTACGCTTTGCATGCCCTTTTATTTTTCCTATTGGTTCCAACCTTTCGACGTATCTTGTTTTTCCGTTTTAAAACGTACTTATGCGCTTTATATTAAGAATTTAATGCGACGTTACTATACCTATATCGTTAAAGAAGATTTTCTTGCCGGTTTTTTCGACGCGTTTAAAGCCGCCATAACGTCCGATAATATCAAGTCCGGCTTTGCCAAAACTGGACTTGTTTTATTCGATTTCAATAACGTTCATTCCGATTTAGAAATTTCTTTAGCTGTACTTACGCCGACCATCTCCCCGCTTACTTTTTTCGGTTCCATACGTTCCCTTCCCGTAAAAACCCTTCGAAATATCCAAGAAACAAAAAAACGGTAGAGTTACTTGTAGAAAAAGATCAGGAATTATTAGGGGAGCTTGCCGACAAAAATAGTTAAATCGGTTAATCTTTTAACTAAAAGTAACTTATTGCTATTATACGAAGTTACGCTTTTTCGGGAAGAAACAGCTTAATTACGCGAAACGAACCATCTTTTTAGCAAACGCCGAAGGACCAAAAATAAACGTTTTCAAAAAGGAGGAACACTTATTATATAAGAGAGACAAGCTCTTCTGGCCGAGAAAGAAAGGGGTGGTGAAAAATCCCAGCCAATATCGGCTGAAGGTGGTCGTTACAAGAGGGTTGAAACGAAGGAACGGAAGTGTAGCGTCTGCGGCAAGCCCGGACATAATACGCGTACTTATGAAGAAGCTATAGATACGTTTAGCGACGAAAAATCCGATTAATTTGAATTGATTTAGTATGTTATGGTTATGTTATTTGAATTTGTTATTACGGAACGCCAAAAAGTGCCTCGCTTATATGTGTCCTTCGCTTATATGTATGAAACGTTACGCGCATTTTAAAATAAAAACGTAAAACATGCCAAAAGGTTAAAGCCGATATAAAGAATAAAAAGGTATATAAAACGTAATAATATCTTTATTTACGTAATAACTTTCGAATTTTATTAAGTAATGAGTTTCGTAACCGTCGAAAATAAAAAGGCATTTCGATTTTTTCGTACGCGTTCGAATATAATTATCGAAATGCTGGAGTTATTTTAAACTTAATTCGTTCGTTATTTAGTTATTATAATTATTTTTAACTTTTAAATCGGTTAATAATAAGTTATCGTAATATTAAAATTCAAATTAAATTCTTTTATTAAAATAATATATAAATGGTAAAACGTAACTTTGCCGATTAATATTTTATATAATTATCACTTATTTTGAATTATTGTGTTACGTTGATTTAATTCTTTTATATTTTTCGGCGTTTACAATTATTATACCGTATGTTATTAATAGCTTTATTAAAAATTCCGTTTCGACGAAAATATAAGTATTTTTCTTTTGCAATGCCTTACGATTATAACCCGAATTAACTTAAAGTATTTGCGAAATACTTTCGGATTTTCGTAAAATATTCTTTAATAATCGATATTTCGAATTAAATACGTTTTGAGCTTTTTTTTAAGGACGAATAAAATTTAACGTCCAATGAATCCCAACGCGTATGGTAATACGTTAGATAAGCAGTAAATCTGCTGTATTCTTAATATATTAAAGCCAAATAAGTAAGATTTACGTATTTAAGTTAAAGAAAATTCTGTAATTATTTTTTTTCGGTTGTAATTAGGTTTCGTAAATTAGGAATAATATTAGTTCGGGCGCGTTTAT
Organism: Monosporascus sp. 5C6A; assembly: GCA_004155035.1. Classification (NCBI taxonomy): domain Eukaryota; kingdom Fungi; phylum Ascomycota; class Sordariomycetes; order Xylariales; genus Monosporascus; species Monosporascus sp. 5C6A. The sequence continues at coordinate 91,124 of QJOB01000116.1, forward strand.
CATTAGTATGCGTCTTTAAAGTAATATATAAAGTATTGTAAATAAAACCTAGCTTTTTATAATTCAATTTCAGGTTTTTCTTTTTAACCTAAACGGCTAAGTTTATTTCCTTTTTTTGTGTAAGTTATTTTATATTATAATTGTTAAAAAATACGTAATTAGAATTAAATGGTTAAAATGCTAACCAAAATGTACCGTTTGTTATATATAGCGTTCGCTTGTAAGGTACGTTATTCGTAAGGAGTTATATTACTTAAATGTTGTATATAATATATTTAAATACAAATCTGGCTATAATAAAGCTTTACTAACCGTTAATAATTAAAAACTGTTATTAAATAAGTTTTTTGGGCTTTTTATTATGGATAAATACTTTGTAAAAGTACTTAACGTGACTTTGTTATGTCTTTAAATATTTGGAAAAGCAGTAAATTATCTGTTTTTCTATAATTATAATATATTTATATCCTTGAAAGCTACAAACGACTAAAACGTTTTTCCGTTCCCGTTAATATATATAATAGTCGTAATCAAGATACATTTGGCGCTATTTTTAATTAAAATAGACTTACGTAAGGTTTGTCCTAATATGAGGGTATTGTCGTCGATGCCCTGCATTATCCTAATTCCGTTCCTGTTGTAGCGATACTAAGATGGAGGGTTTTTAATTATTTTTAATATTAAGGCTGCTTAATAGGGTTCTAGCGTAGTAATTAAAGCATTATTTAAACGTTTGTAGTCTCTCGTACAATTTGTAATTATTTTAATTTCCGGGTTAGATAACAAATGTTTGCCATTTTAATTGTTTCCAAAAATTTTAAGGTTGCAGTTATAAATAAAAAACATTAAGCAAATAGTTCAAATTAGTAATGAATTAACGTATAATCTAAACGGCCTTATATAATAATCTGCTATGTTAAAATTTTATTTTAATTTCGTAATAACCTTTAGCTAGTTTTATTAACGTTTTCGCGGAATGGAAGTACAAAAATGCACCTTCCGGTTCTCATGCGTATAATGTCAGCTAGCCAGAGATATTATAGCACACTTCCTACAAAAAGCTACGTTTTAATCGGAAAATAATTAATTCGTTACTAGGCTATATAAAAGCAATATACGCATTAAAAAGCTGGGCAATTAGCCAAATATAATAACGTAATTAACATCTTTTATATTTAATAATTAAATACTTCATTTCGTTTAATACGAATATTTTTAATTAATTAACTATTATTAAAACGAGTATAAGTTATATATTAGTAACAATTATATTTATATATTTTAATAATAATAATAACCACCTCACCGACAACGTCCTCCGTTATTTATAAGCAACCTAAAAACTGGAATTGCTTTTAAACCCAATTGTATTTTAAAACGTATACGCTTATTATTTAAAGTTTTATCGACCTTAATTAATTATTTTAATAACTTATTAAGTCTATATAACCCGATATAACCTTTTATTAAAAGTAACGAAATCGTTACTTAATACGGATTAATACTTTAACAGCTTCATTCTTATTTCTTTTAAAAATTATCGAAGAAATTAATTATATAGATTACTTAATAGAAGTTAAAGTTAGGCCCATGCATTAGTTGCCAGGCTAAGCCAATATACAAAAAATAATTCCACGATAAAATCTCTACGATAAATATTATGCCCAGTATTTTCAAACACGATAACTTTTTAAACGGTTTTTACAGTTAGAATAGATTGCACACCTTGATCCCGTGCCTTACTTTAATTCCAACTAATAATTGCCGATAAGCTTCGGCCCTAGTAAACCTTATACCCGCTAGCCTCGGTTTAACAAAGTCCTTAAAGGCCTTATAAAGAATAACTTTGTACGGTAAACCTTAAAAATAAACATTAAAGGTAAACCTTAAGGATAAACCTTAAAAGCGTATAGAAAGCTTTGCAAGCCCTCGCCAGTTTTACGATTATCAAGTTCAACCTCGATCGTTTCCACGGCTTCCCAGGTTATCATCAATTAAAACACAAACCGAAACAATACAACATGCCACATAACTCCCAAGTACGAGATACCTATCATCCGATACGGGAAGGTTTCGACAGAAACCGTCTTATTCACGGTTATAGGTTATTTAATAAATATTTAAAAAAAAGCAGATAAGCTTATAATTAAGACTTTACGGCATATATTATAAGGATCACAAATACCATACTTTCCAGAAAGGCGTTAATGATTTTACGAAGTAAGTCCTGGAATCTTTATTTTTAACAATTAAAAAAAAGTGTTTTTAAGAAAAACCCACGGAAATAATACGCCAAAGTAACTGAATCCGGTAAGATATATGATAGCAAACGTTGGATTAATACCTAACGAGAATACCGAAAAACGTTAAAGTAAGCGGTAAAGTTAGGCAAAAAGTTAAACAAGTGAATTATAAAAACATAAGAAATAATAGCTTAAATATCACGATACAGCATTCCAAAAACGAAAATAAAAGTTGTATGGGTTAACGATTTATGTATAGCTCTAGTTCTTATCGTAAAAACCTGGATAACCATTTTTTAAATGGTAAAAAAACCGAAACCGATAGTGGAACGATTGGTTACTACGATGTAACGGTTATTTTCTTTTTTTGGATTACTGGATTGTGATATTTCTCCTATATTACTAAATACAAAGGTATCGTTTCCGATTTTTTACAGGGTTTTTATAAACCTTACTAATTAGGATAATCCTAATTAGGAAAATAACAAATCTTTTAAGCTTTAACTACAAAGTAAAGGCTTTGAACGAAGATTAAAGTAAAATAATTATAAACGTTTTTATATAGACCGAAAGGTTACAAAGTAAAAACGTAACGAATTGGATATTTCAGGAACCTAATATAGAATATGCTTACGTTTAATATATTTATTGTCTTATTCTTATTATAAACTCCTCAATAAGGTTTTAGTGGAATTTATATCCAGTAAGATAATCATAGGATTAAGCCGAAATCGGATAATATTTGATTAATCTTAAAAATAAGAAATTAACCATATATACAAATCTATAAATACGTTTATTATATGAAAGGTAAATTAAATCCTAAAGGAACTAAGTCGAATTTTGACCTTTTTTGATTACTAACTAACAGGTTGCTATAGATTTATCGTTTTATTCTTTACGTAATTCGTTTATATTGGATTTAAGGTTTATAATATACGTTTTTAATTTTATTAGTAATTTTTAAAATTTTAAACCAACCGTATAGAACGACGGGGTATACGTAAGCAATGGTTTGCTGCCGATTAGAAAATGCGGAAAGGTTAATATATTATTTCGAAACCTTACACAGTACGAAAGCGTTACAGTTATATAACGTAGCTTATTACGAATAATTCGCAGGTAATTTGGTATTATTTCCATAGTTTCGAATGAACGACTTCTAATAAGATAGCCGAAGGATTAATAACTGTATTTGAAATAAATATAATTAAAATCTAATTATTTCAATAAATAAGTTTAATTAATCTGTTATTAAGAATATTAACGGAATTAAATTTTATGTAATTCTAATTTTTTACTAACGAAACGTTAATCTATACATAATAAAACTACTACATATAAGTAATAATACTTTATAATACTTACGATTAAGTTATTTAAGCCTTGAAATAATTATTTAATTACAGTTTTATATTAAGAAACTCCGACTAAAAGCTTTTGTAACTATAGATTGTTAGATATCTAATAATACAAACGCTAAAAAGCAAATACGCCATAAGCTTAAAAGGGAACTTTTCGATTAAAACAGAAAATTGCTATTAATATTATTAACTTTTAAACAAAAACCTTAAGGAATATAAATACGTTCTGTTTGTTACCGGTAGATATTTAGGCTTTATTTAGAACGTTTACTTAAAAAACCGAAAGCAGGATATATTAATTACTGCGTTCCGATACCTGCTAGGCGTCCTGAAAAACCAAGATAAAGTTTTCGTATAGATAATAAAATGCGATAACGAAATTTTAAAAAATCAACTGTTTCGAAACATCTTTTAATCGCTCCCGTTTAATACTAGATTTAAACGTTTAGTACTGTATACCCAGGCCTAGAACGGAAGTGCGGAATATTTAAGGGGTGTAATTAAGAAACAACAACTGTTATACGAAATAACACTAGGTTATCTACGTTTCTGATGATATATAATTTTAAAGATGTAGTATATCTATATAATCGTAGTTTTAAATACAACTTTTTAACAAACCTAATACGAAGTTTATTATATTTATTTAACGTATATAAACGGCGTTATAATACTTGATCGCAGGTTTTACAAGGGTTATTTACGAGTTTACGGCTATATAGTTTCCGTTATAATAACTCTTATTATAAAGAAAAAACAAAGATTTTCAAAGTTAAATATTAAAACGTAAATGGCCTTTTTCGTTGGTTACTGATTAGAAAACATTTAGAGATATGTAAGTTTTTCACAAATAAGTTTATTATTATTCGAAACATATAACTGAACGAAAAGGTTACTTTTTTAGGTAATATTAAACCTTAAAAGCGACCGTATTAAAGTTACTGAAAAAGAATTACAGAACTTATTCCGATAGGTTTACGTATTTAATTATGTTAATAGGCATTTTATATATATATATAAAGAAAATAAACATTTAAGTGGAACGATTTAGTTACCGGTTAGGCAAAAGAAAGTTGCTTTAAAGTAGTACAGATATCTAACAATATATCCAGAATAAGAAAAAATAAGGCTGTTTATAAAAGATTAATTACTTTTATAAACCGTTAAATTCTAATTATTTCCGTTTTTGAAATTATTACCGCTATTAACGCTTGTTTTAATAATAATTACGATTATTACTTTACTGGAAAAAATAAAAGTAACTGTAAGTTTTTATTGAATTATTTAATTTAATATAACGGTAAAAAACGAAAGTACTTTACAGGTTGTAAACGTAAACTTCCCGTATATTCTGGGTCGAAAAAAAGATTATCGATATATTTATAAGGTATAATAAGTTACGTCTAACGTAAAACGAAAACCTTATTTTGTTAATACGATTAATAATTGGCCGGTGAATTACGGAAACATAAAGAGCAAGATACGCCGCAATCCGCGTTACTTTAATTGGAAAACCATTAATATATTAAAAGTAAAAATAAAAGTAAAGGTATTACCGAGGTCGTAAAGCCGGGTGTATAGGCGAAACTTACCGCCTTTACCGCAAAGCTATAAAGAGCTAAATATATACCCCTTAAGGAAATATTTCTAAAGGTTAAAAAAACCTATTTATAAAGTTTTAGGGATATATAATGCTGGGAGATCGCCGATTAATTTATTATTAAAAAATAGGTTTTAAGGTATATATGGATATATGCAAGGTAAAGATAGGTCAAGCCTGGAAGATAAGGCTGAGCTAATGCATAGAAATCATTTTACGATTAATTTCTACGATAAATACTATAGCCAGCATTTTCGAATACGGTAATTTTTCATATGGCTTTTTACGGTTTGGATAGATTATATATCTTAATCTCGTATTTTATTCCGATTCCGATTAGTGCCGATAAGCTTCGGCCCTGGTAAACTTTATACCCGCTGGCTACGGTTTAACAGAGTTTTTAAAGACAGATAATACCTTTATACGCTAAACCTTGAAGATAAACATTAAAAGCATATAAAAAACTTTGCAAGCTCTTGCGAGTTTTACGATTAGAAAGTTCAACTTTAACCGTTTTTATAACACCTTTTCAAGTTCTTTTTAATTAAAGTAGAAGCCGAAACAATATAACATGCCACATAACGAATACGTAATAGCAGTTATCCGAAACGAGAAGGTTTTAACAGAAACCGTCCCGTTTACGGTAATTTATTCGAAAGAATACTGCAAAATCCAAAGCAATCGACGTAATTATCGATTTGGAAAAGTATTCTCAAAAAGGTCGACTGCGCTATTTAATTTTCGGATACCACATTATTTTTAACAAAAAAAGAATTTTCGACGAATTTGTTATAAATAATCTAGATTTAACAGAAAGATTACGATTGAAAATATAAGGGAATAAGGATAATAAAAACAACAAGTTGAACAATGCCGAAATCTAGCTGTTCGAATATTATACGTTAGAAAATTACGAACGCTATTTACTCGGCTGCTTAAAGCTGTAAGGAACTTCCAGAATTCCGACAAAATTCGACGTAAATAGGAGCTGCGAAACGGAAGGGTGTTAATGAGACATAGGAATTAAGGTAACAATCTATTATTTTATCCAATTTTGTATACACGGTTACGTCTCCTCGAAGGAGAATATATGGGTATATATTTATAAGTTTAATAAGTATAGCTAGCTATAGAAATGGAAAACCCGTTTTATTATATAAAACGATTAATAGTCTAAAAACGCTGTTGGTATTATTTACGTATTTACATTAATTGGAAAGTTTTTTAAAGGTTTAATAATTATTGCAGCCAGGTTCGATTTAAAATTTAAAAATATAACGTCATAAATGTTTTCGTTAACGCGAGTTTACTTTATAAAACTTTAATAAAGACGTTTCTGAGATATCCTTGACATAATAAGATATTCCTAATTAAAAAGGCTTTATACAGCTTGAAAAGAGTACCGTTATATTGCCAGAAAAGCTTTGCTAACACGTTTAAAGACTTAAGATTTAATTCCGGTTTCTACGGGCTTGATTGCTTTGTTCGTTAAAGGGTATTTTCTTTTACGTCGACGATATTGTCGCCGCGTACAGCAAGAAAAGCTAAATCCTTATCGATTAGTGAATTTAACAAATACAAAAACGATATATTTTTATAAAAAATATATATAATAATTCCTAAATATGGAGATAATTAAAAATAAACTAAATAAAAAATCTCGTTATTTTAAATCGATTTGATAAACAAATTAATTAATTTAATTTTAAGAAAACTTTAAATACCTTCTTAAAAACGTTAATAATAAACGCAGAATTATTGCCGAATCTTAATTTAACTTATTTAGGATTTATTAATAATACCTTAAGAATTTGCTTCAATATTATACGTTATTCGATATTTAATCGATATTGAAACATTAACGTTATAACTCTCTAATAAAAACTTTATAAATATTTGAAATAGCGTTTTTTCGCAAATAATATATTTACTCGAAAAAGGTTTTAAGTTTACGTTATAAAGTTATTTAAAAATAATTATAAAATAACAAATAAAAAAGTAAAATATAATTATTACTTTTATAACCGAAACAACCTTGTTTTATATATATTGTTAAAAGAGTTTTACTTATTATTCAATTAATTAAAAGTTCAAAGATAACTCAACTATAAAACCGGTAAATTTGTAATACGATATTTTAATAAATTATATAATTTATTAACGTTAAGGTTACATTTTTTAAAACAAATTACAGTACATAAATATATGTAATGATTAATTATAAAGAATAATTAAGGAAAACTTAATAAAAATAAATTATATATTTATAAGCAATATATCTATGTATAAATTTATAACCAAAATCGTTTAAGTATTTTAAAAACTCATTAAAATTAATCGATATTATAAAACTTTTAAATCGATGGAAAATAACCTTACAAGTAATTTTGATAAACAATTCACGAATTAAGAAATATAAATACCGTAAATTAAATAAAATAAAAAAATATATTTTTAAAAAATAATTAAATATAATAAGTAACGCCTCGAATGTTTTAAAACGTTAAGGAGGTATGTTAATAAACCAGATATGCTATAGTATATTAATTATAAAAGGTTACGTTCTAATCGGAAGATAATTGTTCCGTTACTTGGTTACAGAAAAGCAGTACGCGTATTAAGAAGCTGCGCAATTAGCTAAATACAACAACGCAACTGACATCCCCTATATCTGACACATAGTGGTCTGCAGCAGCTTATCTCGAGCTCCGTGCATGGACGGTAGAATGTGAATTTCTCCGTACGTCGCCCGCAGTACAGCTGATTATGGATCATAGATCCGGCTAAATTGCTCCAGCGCCTGGTAACGAATCTGAGTCCTGATTGGGCCATTTATAAGGCTCGGAGGGTGGATATAACGGAGGTATGGGTGCCAATCATAATCCCGAGATGGTTAGATCATCTCGGCGTCCTTCCTCCGTGTCATTTACACCAAAAACGGCACGGACATGGTTAGGTCCAATGCGAAGGCGGTGGTAAAGATGGCTACCGCGGAAATCACTACTTCATCTGGGTAAATACAGTGCCCCGTCAGAGGTAAAGTGTACAGGAAAATGTTTAAGCTTAAATAGTATAGAGCCCCATAAGCGCACTAATGACATATATAGGAGCAAAACTGCATACTCCTGTCAATGCTCCTGTTGGACTATACTGTGGCCGCTTTCCCTGTTTTCGGTCATTAAACTAAACAGTCTTTTCTCTTGGCATCTAATCATATTTAGGCAACATAGCCATGCTGGAGCGCCTCTTTTACTGTATGCAAGCGCGCCAATACTTGACCAACATGCCACAACTACCCAATTTACCCTAGATGCGAAGTTGTAAGTTTTGATTAAGTAAATCTCAGCATGGATCTTGGTCTGAAATGGCTGCGCTGTGAATGTAGTGAATCCAAACCATCTCGTAACATCTTACCGATGCCAACTACCGGTAGAGGGGAGGGTAACATTTGAAATATTGCAGATCATTTCTTACACAAATTCACCACGTTCCGAGTATACAGCTCCGGAGAAGAGAATACGTAAGGATCATATCCATATATATATATATGCGCAAAGGAGATCTACCATCTCCCAGCTAGGTCCTTGGCTCTCTGGTATCACGATACATCGTGCCTTCGCCACCCCAATTCCCCACGTTAACAAGTTTTCCATCCAATAGCAACCATGCTCGGACGTACAAACTACCTCTTGGCCATAGCGTGCCTTGTGCTGGCGTCTCTCCACGCAGTGTACGCCGCGAACTCGGCAGGCTGCGGTAAGAACCCGACGCTCAGGAGCCAACGCTACAGTATTCAGGTCAACGGCAAGCAACGCCAATACATCTTGAAACTGCCCGACAACTACGACAGGAACCACCCGTACCGACTCGTCTTCACGTGGCACCAGCTTGGCGGGTCAGCCCAGAAGATTGCCGATGGCGAGAACCCCAACGCAGGCGGAGCGCTCCCTTACTACGGCCTGGCGGCCATCGCCAACAACAGTGCCATCTTCGTTGTCCCTGATGGCCTTAACGCTGGATGGGGAAACCAGGGCGGCGAGGACGTTACCTTCTTCGACCAGCTAGTCAACACCGTCGAAGCCGACCTCTGCGTCGACACCAACCTCCGCTTCTCGACAGGCTTCAGCTACGGCGGTGCCATGTCCTACGCCTTGGCGTGCGCACGTCCCACTATGATCCGTGCCATTGCCGTTATTTCGGGCGGGGTGTTGAGCGGGTGCCAGGGCGGTAGCAGTCCTGTCGCGTACTACGGCCAGCACGGCACCAGCGACTCTGTCCTCAACGTCAACGGCGGCCGCCAAATGCGCGACAGGTTTGTAGCCAACAACGGCTGTCAAAGACTCAGCTCTGAGCCCCAGCCCAACGGCGGCACCTCGGTCTTGACCAAGTATACCGGCTGCAGGGAGGGTTACCCAGTGACTTGGGTTATCCACAACGGAGATCATAATCCCAGCCAGGTTAACCAAGGCTCTAACACACCGTTTGCGCCCAGGAACTCGTGGGATTTCTTCACCCAATTTACCTAGGATCTCGACGTCGGGGTTTCGCCAAGCTACTCTGGAGACCTCCAGTGGAACAGTTGAAGCAAATATGAATACAGGACGGCGGAACGTCGTATATATCGTTGTCGAGAATGATAACCTATCTAGAAATCGTTCATATAACACATGACAGCTTAGTGAACAAGATCTCACCTGAGACATACCCGTAATTACGTCTGGCTGAGAATTTTAGTGTGGATGCTCTCCCTAGGGCCAGGATTTAATCGCATGACATTGCCCGGTACGATGCCCACGTAATAGTCCTTATGTCGCAGTAAACTGGGGCGGGAATCAGACAGTAGTATGAACTCTCGAACTCCCTTAGTAGTTCAAGCGGTATATAGTTATATATTCCTACAGATTCAATACACCAATCCAGGTGTTTAATATGCCCAAACAATTTGTTTGATAACTCCAAGGAGGCTTTCAAACTTACTGCCTTTGTCAGAATTCGACCTTTCGGGCTGAGCAGAAACCGTATCGGCAGATCAAACACCTTATAAAATACCTTATAAAACAACCCTTGTTATTCACTTTTTGAATAATAGTGGATAGATGGATTAATAAGTGAATTATCTGCTTAAACATAAGGTTATTCCCGAATATATATAGCCCTGCTTTCCCTAGCTATTGCAGGAAATCCATAGCTTTCATATAGCTGAATTGACATTTTTTAAATATATTTTTAAGATTTCCCTTAGTCTTGATCGAGACTTCCTTCATACACTTTTGCTGGCAAAAGTCTCCTTAAACCATTTAGGTACACTTATCTTTAGTCGCCATCCTATCGCCTATTTCTTACAGCTTTCTAGGGCTGTGGCGTCTTTTTTAACGGCATTTAGATAGTGGTAATAAGAAACCTAATTACATCTCTATAAGGGTTATTTTTGCCGAGCCCAAGTATATCACTCGTCGACATAGTGATTAAGGAATGCTAATAAATTAGAAATAAGAGGTCATCGTAAACAAAACTTGGATAACGTCACGAATCATTTTCTACGCTTGACCGGCCCAAGCTGTTCACCCTCGGCGGAGGGTTCTTCCGTTATGTCACTGCCTCCGAGTATTGCCTGTCATTGGGTTGTCTCAGCCACGGCGGAGTGCAAGGCATGCAAGCAGAGTTCACATTTTCAAGCGGATGTCGTGCAGCTTTTGTGGAAATCCCCTCCAAGCTGGAAGGCGCCCTTAAGTCAGGTTCCGATGAGATTCTCGACCTCGCGGAGGACTTTCGTAATACACATCCTTTTCAGAAACAGGCTCTCTTCATCCCTACGTTGTGACGGCTGGGCTAGTTAACCAACTACTAAACCTAGTCGTGCGGATTTATATTAGCAGTGGTACTGTGGGAAACTAAGCATTAACGGGTAAACTAGTTACGTCTGGTAATAGCAGATAACCAAGGGTAATCAGGGTAACCAAGTTGTATTACACGCTGGTGCTATTTAAAATTATTAGGAAATAACGAGCGTATATATCTTAATTTTGGTTTAAAACGTTTATAACGATTAAAATTTTAAACTTGTTACGCTTTTTAAACGGTTTTATAGCTTAAGCCGCTTAAGGTAGCAAAACCGTTAGGTTTTTTAAGCTGGTTACGTAATTTTAAATTAAAGTTGGCTTTTGCTTTTTTAAAACTCAGGTTATTGTTAGAAAAACTAAGTTTTTATAAAGTTATAATACGATTTTCTTTTTTTTTTTAAAAATCTTTGCCCTTAAAGATTAATTAATTTATTTATTGGTTTTAAGTAATTTTTATTACCTCTATTTTTTAATATTTTTAAAAGTTAATTATTATATCCGGTCGAAATAAAAAGTTCCGTTTTCGTTAACGTATTAATGTTTTTCTTTTAGATAAGCGAATTGTTCGAATTATTTTTACGATGCCTTTTTGTTCCCGATATAAAAAAGAAGATGTGGATTGTAAGATTTTTCGTAATCCTGGCAAATATAGGCATTGCATCCGGTACGGGGGTTTTTGTAACATTTTTGGATCTATAAAGAAGGAATATTTAAAAGATTTAAATAAAAGAATTGTTTAAAACGCGACAAAAAACGGGTTCGGGAAATATTACGTACCGCCGTTAACAAATGAAATCGTTTTTAAAAGTAACGGCGACAATTCCGTAGTTATAAGTTAAAAATGCTTTAACGTAATATTAAAGATACCAAAATAATAAAGAAATTCGTTCGTTTTAAAAAAAAGCGAAAAAGGTTATTGATCCAAATCGTTACGTCGATATGGGCCGTAACCCCGTTTAATTGGTTTGGTATTAGCGCTACCGATTAGTTTAATTTTAATAACGTAAATTAAGGTACGTTTATAACGGGTTCCGGCGTTGTTAATAAAAATTCTTTAAAAGACGTTAGACGTTTATATGATTTTTAACGGGGTTTTCAGGTATTTTTTAAATTTAGGTAGTTTTTTTATTTAACCAAGTACTTAGTAAGTCCGCTTTTTTTTGCGTACGTTCAGGATTTTCTTTGCTTCGTATAGCGGTACCTTTTGTTTTGTTTCGTTTTTTCGTTTTGTATTAATTTTGATAGTATTTGCTATTAACTCAAATACTGAAACATGAAAGATTGGATAAAGCTTGACTTTCGGGGTCAGTTTTAATTTGTAATTGTTTTCCGAAACTTCTTTAGTGATTTTATGTAGGCCGATGTACTTAAAATCGAGCTTTTATTTTGGATGTTTGGTTTTGATGTTTTTGGTAACTAGGTAAACCATATTTTCTTTTAGAAAGGTTGCTTTTGTTCATTCTTTCTTGTTATAGTATTTCTTTAATTAATTACATATAAATTAAAATATTGTTTTTCTTTCTATATTTAATTTTTTAAATTATTTGATGGATTAAAGGGCCTTACCGTTAATTAAACCGTTATTGCGTGCTTTTCTGTATACTTTTAATATAAAATCAAAATTAACATTCGTTAAGGTTGTTTTAATGCCTTTATAATAGCTGGTATTATAAGGTAATTAAGTTACTAGTAATTTTTCAACTTAACGTCTTATACCAGCTTATCGCCTATACGAGCTCGTCGGTTAGTTGTTTAACTTTTCAACCTTTTAATATTAATAAGCGATTTCTCAAAATTAATAACATGGAACGTTTTATAAAAGCATTTAAAATAAACCTGGCCGTTCAAGTTAACATGAATAATCCGAAATTAAGTTTTCAGAAATTTTATTTTATTTACGGTATTTCTAAATTTACATTAAAAAAATCAATATAACGATAAACGCGACCGAATCGATATTGTCCTTAATTTATACAAATTAACGCCGACCGAAAAGAAATCGATTATCGACCGAATGTTACGGTCCTGGTGTGGGTGGCTCGTGCGCCCCACCTTATTTGTACGCGTTCCTGGAGATACGTCTACTGGACTTCTCTTCTCTTCCCTAGCTTAATATATTAAGCCTTTCTCTAGTGATTGGTATATGCGCCGCCTTTCCGTTCCTGTGCCATAATACCAAATCCTTAACTTTAATACGCGAACGTTTTTTATCCGGTTTTAATATATTAAAAATATGGCAACTTTATTATTAACTTAACTCGTTGTAAAACGCGTTAAGGTTAACTGGGCGATAAGATTTATTCGACGGCAAAAAAAACCTTCAGACGCGTTTAAATTAGAAGATCGATTATTAGAGGGTATTACGCAAAGATCTAAAGGTATTTCGTAAATAATTCGAATTAATTGGGGTTATAATTGTAAAATACCGTATTTCAAAGAAAGATATTTATAACTTTAACAAAACGGGGTTTTTAATAGAGCTTTTAATAATATATAGCATAGTAATTGTAAATACTAAAAAGGTAAAAAACCTTAATAAACGTAACAAAATAATTGAAAATGAGTTATAATTATATAAGTTATTAATTCGTAAAAATAGGTTATACCAGTATTTATTATGTTGCTAGAGAAAATTACCTTAAATCCTGGTATTGCGATAAGTTGATATTTATTAATTGAAAAATCGAAACCACTTATAATAATTAAATAACGAACGAAATAAATTTAAAATAAATCCAGTATTTCGATAAATATATTTAAACGGGTACGAAAAAAACGAAGCGTTTTTTATCTTTAACGGTCACGGAAGTTACTATTTAATAAAATTCGAAAGTTATTACATAAATAACGATATTATTTGGTTTTACATATTTTTCTATTTCTTTTACAGTTTTAGTCTTTCGAAGTATCCTGTTTTTCCGTTTTAACACGCGTTTATACCTTTTATATCGAGAATTTAATACGATGTTACTATATTTATATCGTTAAATAAAACTTTCTCGCCGGTTTCCGTAACGCGTTTAAAGCCGTTATAACATCCGACAATATTAAATCCGGCTTTGCTACAGGTGGATTCATTTTATTTAATTTTACTAACGTTTTTTCCAATTTGGAAATTCCTTTAGCTATATTTACGCCGACCGTCTTACTACTTACTTCCGCCGGTTCCATTTTTTCTCCACCGTCGAAAATCCTTCGAAATATATAAAAAATAAAAAAGTAAAAACGATCCTTGCAAAAAAGGATTAAAAATTACTAGAGGAGTTTACTGATAAAATGGTTAAATCGGTTAATTCTTTAACAAAAAATAACTTAATACCTTTATACGAAAACAATTTAATTTTCAAAAAAACCGCTAAATTACGTTAAATTGACCATTTTTTAAATAAACGCCGGAAAACCAAAGTTAAACGTTTTTAGAAAAAGAAAATACTTACTATACAAAAAGAATAAGCTTTTTTAGCCGAAACAAAACGGGGTAATAAAAAGATATAACTAATAGCGGTTAGAAATAATCGTTATAAAAAGATTAAAACGAAGGAACGGAAGTGTAATATCTGCGGCAAGTCCGGATATATTGCGCGTACTTATAAAAAAGCTGTAAATACGTTTAACGACGAAGAATCCGATTAGTTAAAATTGATTTATGGCGTTGTGGTTGATTAATTTGAATTTGTTGTTTCGAGGTGCCAAAAACCGGCCGACGAGCTGGGGTAGCCGACGAGTTGGTATGGGACGTTAATTGCTTTATACGTAGTTAATATAATATCGTAAATAGGTTTCGGCAGTTTGATTTAGCCCTTTTATTTATTTATTTGTTTAAGATTTAAATGTATTAAACAATTTATAATTTAAGCCGATTTGTGCTATAAGGCCTTGTTAGACATTAAAAGTAAACGTAATGCTTTTATTTAAGATTATTTCCGGTAGCAGTTCATATATATTAAAGATATATCGGAAAAAGATATACCTTATTTGTTTTACGTTTATATTTTCGTGATAAGGTAAGAAATAGGAAAGTTTGTTAAATCGATTAACAATTATAAAAATACTATTATAATATATTTTTGTCGCTAGATATTAGGATAAGGGAAGTTTAATAATAAAATCCATGATAATTAAATCCCATAGGTGCTGTAAAACAGGAAATGGTTGCAGTTTTCCGTATTATTTATATCGTAAAGCTTTAGTTTTAGTGTTAACCTTGAATTTTCGTTTAACTTTCTATATTACCGTTTCTATTTTAAGAAAATAATAAGTATCTTATAGTTATTTTAACGTTTTATAGATTCCTAGATATCCATAAAATAAATGTTAATATATATCTTATATTAGGTCCGCTAATAACTTTTTAAAACTTGGATTTTATTTATTTTCTGGTTGTTAAGTAGGCTGTCGTTATATTGTGAGATTTTCTAATGTAAGTTAAGGGGTATTACTTTAATCGTTATAATCTGCCGTAATTTTAAATGTTCTTTTAAGGTAATATTGGAAATTTTATGACTCACCTTAACTATTTTTTCTAAAGTTATGTCGTGTATTAAAGGTATTTGCTCTGCCGTGTTTAAAGCTTTTTAGGTAAATAATAACGAAGTCGTACTCCGCTAATGTTTTACGTAACGTAATTGTTGTTTTGTAAGTTTTCGTATAATGGTAAACCCGGTAAGGTTTTTGTAATCGGTATAAACTTTGATTTAATAAAGGTTTTTTTAAATATCTATTTCAATTCTCGGAAAGCCTTAACAATGGCAATAAACTTTTAATCGGGAATGGCATAATTCGGTTTTGTTCCTTTTAATTTATAAAAATCGAAAGTAATCGAGTAAAATATTTTTTAATTATTTCGTTATCTGATCACCGCGTTTAACGTATAATCCAAAAAGTCGGTTTCTAATGTAATTAGGCGTTTTGGATTGTATATAATTAATACTGCTTTATTAATAATCGCGTTTTTAACTCGTTAAAAGGTTTTTTTATTTTCATTATTTATTACGATTCGTTTATTTTAATAAATCTGAATAATAATGTTATAATTTTGTTAAAGTATTTAATAAATGCCAGTACTTTTATAACGGTAATAAGTATAAGTTATTCGGTAATTGCTGCAATTTTTAGAAAATGTATTTTAATATATTTTAAAAAAATAACATATTTTAAATATTTCATTTTTTATAAATGGAATCTTTTTTTTGCGTTAATTAATATATTAACGTTTTGTAAAGATTAAAGAACTTAATAACCGTGTTTTATATATGCTTTTTCCGATTTTAAAAAGATTAAAATGTTGGTAAGATAATATATAACGAAAATATCCAGGTATTTTCGGAATACATAGTTAATTATTTGCTTTAAAGTTACTAGTACGTTCGTAAATTTTATTAACGTTACCAAACATTCGTATAATACGTATTTCGTTTTAAAAGCCGTTTTTTATTTTTATTCTAGCTTAATTCAAATTAGGTTATACCCGTTTTTAAAGTTTAAAGCGGTAAACTCTTCAATTCTTTATAGGTAATTCTGTATTTTAATAATTAATAGTAGAAATGTTTTATTTTTAACGGTAATGTTGTTAATATATCGATAATTTATTATTAATCGTAAGTTATCGTTTTTTTAATATGAAAAACATAGGATATCCGTTTAAAGATATAAATCATCGAATGTATCCCTTTTGGAATTTACTTTTTAGATATTTTTGCAATGTGTAAAATTTTGTTTCGTTTAAATTATAAATAAGGTAAAACTTAAGTAAGGTACTTTTCTTAAAAATTATTTCATAATTCTATTTGTTATATTCTAATAATTCTTTTTTAAGTTCCTTTTAAAATAGTCTTTTATATTTACAATATTATAATAATGCATCGATAATAATGTTAGAAAATAAGTTGGTTTGTTATATATTTTATTTAATATTCAAAATAATTCACAAAACCAATTACTATATATTACTGTTTTGCTGTTTAAAATATATATATATTAATATATATTAAAAATAGAGCTATAAAAAAAACGATTAATAAGGCTTCATATATACGATAAATTTCTAATATATTTCTCTAATATATTATAGTTTTATATCCGTTTTAATTTAAAGTATAACTTTTATAATTTTAATTATTAAATAATAAGGTTTTAACGTTTTCTCTTATTTGGAAACCGTAGATATTAAACGTAAGTTCTAATAATTTATTATTATTATTATTATTATTATAAGATATAAAGTTTATAATTTATTATAATAACTTGTATTATAAAAAAAGGCGGTTTCTTTTTGTTATAATAATTAAAAAAGAATTATAAAAGCGCTGCTTTCTTTCGTAAAGACGTAACTGTGTATGCACTTTGATAAAATGATAGATTGCTACCTTAATTCCTTGTTATATTACCTTTTTCCGTTTCGTAGTTTTTATTTACAATTTGTTTCGTAATTCTGGAAACTTTTTGTTATTTTAAGGAATTGGGTAAATTATCGTTTGTAACTTTTTGACGTGTAATATTTTAGTAACAGGATTTCGGAATTATTTAATTTGTTATTATTGTTCCTTTTTAGCTTCGCTAGTAATACCTTTACCGGAATGAATTTATTCCGTATAAGTGGTTATTGTTTGGGAGATCGGTTATTGTTATGTTCGGTAATTAAACGGTAGCCGAAAATTAAAAGTTGTAGTTGGTTTATTTAGGAAAAGTTTTCCAGATCGATAGTGACGTTAACCGCTTTAGGTTATGGAGTTATTTTTTTGAATGGATGGTTAGGAAAAGGACGGTTTTTGTCGAAAGTTTCCCGTAGCGGATGATAGGTATTTAGTACTTGCGGTCTTTTGGTATATTATATTGTTTCGGTTCGTACCTTAATTAATAATAGCTTAAAAAGGTCCCGTAGGAACGATTTAAGTTGGATTTTATAATCGTGAAATTAACAAAGGTTTGCAAAGTTTTTTGTAAGTTTTTAAAGTTTATCTTTAAGGTTTATCTTTAAGGTTTACCGTATAAAGTTATTTTTTATAAGGCGGTTAAGGATTTTATTAAACCGTGACCAGCAGGTATAAGGTTTACCAAGGCCGAAGCTTGTCGGTAACTACCAGTCGGAATCGGAGTAAAGCAGGGGATTAAAATATACAATCTATCCAAACCGTAAAAAACCATTTAAAGAGTTATCGTGTTCGAAATTATTATATATAATATCTGTCGTAGAAAACTATCGTAAAATGATTTTTATATATTGGCTCAGCCTTATTTTCCAAGCTTGAACCTTTATTTTACCTTACATAAAAACGCTCCAAATATATTATGTTATTATATTTAAACTTTTTTTATAATATTCCTTAAGTTATAAATATAACAGTTTTTAAAATATATTATAATATACTATAATATCAACCTATTGTATTATTTATAAACAAAATATCAAATAATATTTATAAAAGAAAACTAATTTTTTATAAAGAAATAAACTTTTATTATCAACTTTATATTGATATAAGGTTTATATTACACATATCTATTCGAAATTACTTCTATTTAGAAAATTAAAATAATTAAAAATCATTTTTTGTTAAACATAATTAAATATTAATAAACTTAATAAATTTTTAATTAATATTTGGTTTATATCAAGTATTTCTTCACTTATATCTATTTGATTTATACTTAAAATAAATCCATTATTATTATGTTATATAATATTCTTAATTTACCTTTTAATTTTCTAATATACGATAATTTAACTTTTACGTTTTGGGCTTAATATACCGGTATGCAATATATAAGGTATTTATATATAATTCTAAAGCTTTAGTTTTATAATGTCCGAAAATATTTAGATAATATGCATTTTTGTTAATTTATTATTTAATGTCGAATATTAACGTCGCATACCACCTTTCCGCTTATACCACCTCGCTGCTCGGCTTTTTAACTATTTCAACTTCTCAAATTTAATCGTTTGATTTTTAATAACCATAACATAAAACGGCTTATAAAAGAAATAAAGATAAAATTAATTATCCAAATTAAAAAGAAAAGCTTTAAAATTAGTTATACACGTTTTTATGCGATATATAGCGTTTTCGAAATTATTTTAAAAAACCGATATAACGGTATAACCTTTCCAACCGATATTATTTTTAATTTACGAAAGTTAACGCCGACCGAAAAGAAATCGATTGTCGTTTAAATTTTAACTTAAATACGCAAAAGTTTTTTATCCGGCTTTAACATGTTAAAAATATGGCGAATTTGTTATTAACCTAACGCGTTATAAAACGTGTCGGGGTTAACTAAGCTTCGAGATTTGTTCGACGGTAAAAAAAGCTTTAACTACGTTTAAATCGGAAAATCGATTATTAAAAGGTATTATGCGAAAATCCGGAAGTATTTCGGAAGTAGTTCAAACTAATTTGGGTTATAATCGTAAAATACGATATTACGAAAAAGAATATTTATAATTTTAACGAAACGGGTTTTTTAATAAAACTGTTAACGTTCTATACCATCTTACCGGATGCACTACCTTACCGGATGGTTTTTAGTATTCCGCGATAACAAACTTAAATTAATTAACTATTACGTAATAAATGCATTAAAATTAATCGGATTTTTCGTCGTTAGACGTATTTACAGCCTTTTTATAAGTATGCGCATTATGTCCGAACTTGCCGCAAACGTCACATTTCCGTTTTTTCGTTTTAACCTTTTTGCGATGATTATTTTTGGCCGTTATTAGCTGGGATTTTTTATTTCCTTTTTTTTCGGCCAGGAGAGATTGTTTTTTTGGTATAATAAGTGTTTTTCCTTTTTGGAAACGTTTATTTTTAGTTTTTAACGTTTGTTAAAAAGATGGTTAATTTTGCGTAATTTAGCGGTTTCTTTTTAAAAAAAAACGTTTTTGTGTAAAAGTATTAAGTTATTTTTTGTTAAAAAATGAACCGATTTAATTATTTTTGTCGGCAAGCTCCCCTGGTAATTTCTAATCTTTCTTTGCAAATATTATCCCCGTTTTTTTATTTCTTAAATATTTCGAAAGGTTTTCGACGGTGGGGAAAAAATGGAATCGGTGGAAATAAACGTCGAAACGGTCGGCGTAAGTATAGCTAAAAAGATTTCTAAATCGGAAAGAACATTATTAAAATTAAATAAAATAAATCCAGCTTTTGCAAAACCGGACTTAATATTATCGAACATTATGGTAACTTTAAACGCGTCGAAAAAAGCGGCAAAAAAATCTTCCTCAGCGATATAAATATAATACCGTCGCATTAAATTCTTAATATTAAACGTATATACGCGCTTTAAAACAGAAAAACAGGATATGTCGAAAAATTAAAACCGACAGGAAAAATAAGGGAACATACAAAACGTAATAATATCGTTATTAATGCAATATTTTTCGAATTCCATGGAATAATAACTTTCGTAACCGTCGAAAATAAAAAAACGTTTCGTTTTTTTCGTACGCGTTCAAATATATTTATCGAAATACTGGATCCATTTTAAACCTAATTCGTTCGTTATCTAGCTATTATAACTAGTTCCGACGTTTTAATCGAGTAATAATAAATTATTATAATACCAAAATCCAAATAAATTTTTCTTACCAAAATAATAAATAACGGTATAACCTAACCTTACGAATTAACAACTTATATAAATATAACCCCTTCCCGATTGCTTTATTAGGCCTATCTAAGTCTTTTACGTTTTTCGGCGCTTATAACTACCATACCGCATGTTATTAAAAACCCTATTAAAAAATCTGTTTCGTCGAAATTATAAATATCCTTTTTGGCGATGCCGTATTTTGCGATTATAACCCGAATCAGTTCGAATTACTTACGAAATACCCCTGGATCTTCGCATAATACCATTTAATAATCGATTTTCCGATTTAAACGCGTTTAAAACTTTTTTTACCGTCGAACAAATCTCGACGCCCACATTAACCCCGACGCGCTTTATAACGCACTAAGCGAGCAACAAATTCGCCATATCTTCAACATGTTAAAGCCGGATAAGAAACGCTTACGTATCTAAGTCGAAAATATAGTTAACAATCGATTTTTCTTCGGTTGGCGTTAATTTTCGCCAATTAAGGATAATATCGGCTTTAGAAAATTTGCGAATATGTAGTTCATATAAGGTAAAAAAACAACATCATATATAGAACTAAATATTGTATAATTAAGTTTCGGGTCTCGTTTTTTAACCTAAATAACCAAGTTCATTTTAGTTTCTTTAGTAAGCCGTTCCATGTTGTTAATGTTGAAAAACGGATAATTAAAGTTCGATAGTTAAAATATGCTAAAAACTATCCGGTGAGGTGGTACATCCGGTGAAGTGGTGTGGGACGTTAATAACATACGGCAAAATAATTATAAACGCCGAAAAACCTAAAAAACTTCGATAAATATAATAAACTGATTAAAAGTAAATTATAATTATATAAGCTATTAATTCGTAAAGATAAGTTATATCGTTATTTATTATTTTCACGTGAAAATTTAATTTAAATCTTAATATTACAATAACTTATTATTCGTTAATTAAAAAAATAAAATTAATTATAATAATAAAATAACGAATAAATTAAGTTTAAAATGAATCTAACGTTTCGATAACGTATTCGAACGCGTACGAAAAAAACGAAACGTTTTCTTATTTTTAACGGTTATAAAAATTATTATTCGATAGAATTCGAAAAGTATTATACGAATAACGACATCATTACGTTTTATATACCTTCTTATTTTTTCTATCGGCTTTAACTTTTCGACGTATTTTACTTTTCCGTTTTAAAGCGCGTTTATACGTTGTATATCGAAAATTTAATATAACGTTATTATTTTTACATTATTAAAGGAAACTTTTTTGCCGGGTTTTACGACGCGTTTAAAACCGCTATAACGTCTGATAATATCAAGCCTGGTTTTGCAAAAGCTGGATGTATTTTATTCGATTTTATTAACGTTTTTTCCGATTTGGAAATTCCTTCAATTGTATTTACGCTAATTATCTTGCCGCTTACCTTTGCCGGTTTTATTTTTTTCTTATATTCGAAAGCTTTTCGAAATATATAAGAAACAAAAAAACGAGAACGTTATTTGCAAAACAAAATTAAAAATTACTAGGCAAGTCCGCCAACAAAAAGGTTAAATCGGTTAATTTTTTAACAAAGAATAATGTCGGCAAATGCGCTGCAATTCTGGAGACTGGGGGGAGGTAGGTTGCTTGCTCTTGCTATCCTAGAACTGGGGGTGGGAGGGCAGCCACATATAGGCTTCAGCTCCTTTGTCCTTGCAATCCTAGGGCCACATCAAAGCCCGTTTGTTCCTTTAACCGCTCCTTCCAAAAAACCACCTCAACTGCCGACAAATAACTTAATATTTTTGTACGAAAACGTTCTTTTTAAAAACAACTGCCAAATTACGCGAAACTAACCATTTTAGTCATAAATGCCGAAAAATTAAAAATAAACATTTTCAAAAAAGACTTTTACTATATAAAAAGAACAAGCTTTGTTGGCGGAAAAAAAGAGGTAATAAAAAAATGTAACTAATAGCAGCTAAAGGTAATCGTTGCAAAAAGGTTAAAACGAAAAAACGGACATGTAACGTTTGCAGCAAGCCCGTATATAATACGCGTATTTATAAAAAGGCTATAAATACGTTGAAAGACGAAGAATCTAATTAATTTAAATTGATTTATCGCGTTATGGTTGTTTTATTTAGATTTGTTATTACGAAGTGTTAAAAACCGAGCGGCGAGGTGGTATAAGCGAGGAGGTGGTGTACGACGTTACGCGTTTTAGTGGAAATCGCTATTTATTGCTAGGGTTATTTATTATGTAAGGTCCGAGGTTAGTAGGCACAATGGCGTTCCAGACTTGCTACTTTAAGCGACCATGAGAAACTTATCAGCTAGCTAGGGTGCCAAAGCACCCTAGCTATAAACGGTTACGTTTTGAACAGAGGATAATTGTTCCGTTGCTAGGTTATATAAAAGCAGTAAGCGTATAGAAGAAACTGCGTAATTAGCGGAATATAACAACGCAATTTATCTCTTTTATATTTAATAATTAAAAATGTTCTTCGTATAATTCGGATAATTCATTAATTAATTAGCTGTTATTTAGACGATATAGACTATATTTCAGTAGCAATTATTTCTATATATTTTAATACTAATAATGGCAACCGTACCGTCGACCTCTGTTATATATAAGGAACCTAACAACTGGAACTGTTTTAAAAGCGAATTCCAATTTAAAGTCCGCGTTTTTAATTTTTAGGATTATATTAATCTTAATTAAAAATTTTAATAACTTACTAAATTTACGAAACCCGATATAACTTTTTACCCGAAAAAACGAATTCGCTATATGACGCGGATTAATACTTTAACAGCTTTATTTTTATTTTTAAGAAGAATTATGGAAAGATTCGATGCTATGGGTTACTTAATAAATACCTTTAAGATAATATTTAAAGGCCAATAAGCTTTTAATTAGAGCTTGACTAAATTTATTTACATGGATCGGACATACGATATATTCCGTAAAAATGTAATATTTTTACAAATTAAGTTTTAAAAACTGTATTTTTAACGATTAAAAAACGAGCTTCCTTTTTGAAAAGTATTTACGGAAATGGTACGTTACGTTAGTTAAATCCGGTAAGGTATACGACGATAGGTTTTTAATTAATACCTAAAAGAATTACTGTAAAAAGTTTAAATAACTTTCGAAATTAAGTAAAAAGTAAAATAAATAAATCGTAAAATGGCAAGAAATAATAGCTTAGAAATAACAATATAGAATCTTAGAAACGAAATTAATAGTTGTACAGCAGTGGCTTTTTTTATAAAGAATTGGATAATTACCTTTTAAATAATACGGAAGGTTGAGATTAAAAACGGCACGATTAGTTACCAAGAAATGGCTGTTAACTTTCTGGATTATTAGGTTATAACTTATTTACTGTTTGTATTACGAAACATTAAAGTAACGTTCCCGACGTACCAGTGGACTTTTACAGATTTTTTTGATCAAAAAGGTCTTAATTAGGAAGATAACAGGCCGAAAGGCAGGCTATTAAGTTCGAAACGAAGTAGTTGTAGAGGTTTCTATACGGACTGAAACCTTAGTAAACGAAAACGTGAGAAATTAGACGTTTAAAGTACCTGTTACAAAGCGTGCTTTAGTATTATTTACAAGCTACCCTAATATTTTTATACGTTCCTTAAAAAAGTTCCAGCAAATTTCCGACTTACAGGCCTAGTAATACTGTTAGTTAAAAATCGAATTGTTTTTAATTAGTTTTTAAAGGAAGAAATTAACCGTATATCCAAATTTATAAATAAAATAATTACCTAAAAAACGCATTAATTTCTAAAGAAAATAAAGCGAATCCTGGCGTATTTCATAATTATTAATTAATGGGCTGCCATAAACGTTTTATCTTATCCCTTAAGGAATTCGTCTATTTTGGATTTAAGGTTTACGATATATATTTTTACCCTTTTTAATATGTTTTTAAACTTTAAGTTAATTATATAAAATCACGGGATATACGCGCGTAATAATTTCTTCTTAATTAAAGGTTACGGAAAAGTTAATATATTATTTTAAAACTTTAATGGTACGAAAACGATATATTTTTACGATGTAACCTATTACGAAAAGTTCGCTTATAATTTGATATTACTTCGATAATTCCGACAATAAGGTTTCTGGTAAGATAACTAAAAAATTAACAACTGCATTCGAAATAAGTATGATTAAGTTATAGCTATTTTAATAAATAAGTTCGATTAATTTATTATCGAACACATTAACGTAAGACCGTTTCGCGTAACCTTAGCTACTTATAAACGAAATATTAACTTAAGAACGTTAAGATTACTACGTACAGGTAACAGTACATTATAGCATATTCGATTAAGCTATTTAGGTCTTAAAATAATTGCTTAATTATAATTTTATATTAAAAAAATCCGGTTAAAAAGCTTTATAACTATCGAATACTAAATATGTAATAAGGCGAAAGTTAAAAGTCAAATACGCCGCGAACCCAAAAATGAAACTTCATAATTAAAACAAAGAATTACTATGGACTTTATAAATTTTAAAGAAAACATCAAAAGATATAAATACGGCATGTTTATAACTAACAGATACTGAAGCGTTATTTGAGATATTTACTTTAAAAACCGAAAACAGGATATACTAATTACCGTATTTAAATATTTTCTAGGATTTCTAAAAAATGAAAACAACGTTTTTTTATAAATAATCGAATGCAATAACGAAATTTTAAAAAATCATCAATCTCGAAATATTTTTCTAGTTATTTCCTTTTAATATTAAGCTTAAATCCTTAGTATTATATAGCCAGGACTAAAACGGGGATACGGAACGTTTAAAAGGTATAACTAAGAAGAAAGGAACTATTATGCGAAATGGCGTTAAATTACCGACGTTTTTGATTGTATATATTTTTAAAACTGCAATATACCTATATAACTATACTCCCAAATACGTTCTTTTTTAGCAGACCTTATACGAGATTTATTACATTTACTTGGCGTATAAAAACGGCGTTATAATACTTGATCGCAAGCCTTAACAGGCCTATTTAAAAGCTTACGGCTATATAGCTTACGTTATAACGTTTACTACTATAAAGAAAAAACAAAAATTCTAAAAGCTAAATTCCAAAACATAGATAGGCTTCCTTATCGGTTACCGATCGACGAATATTTACAAAATTTAAAACCTTTTAACGAATAAGGATATTGCTATTCGAAACGTACAGTTTAACAAAAAGGCTACCTTTTCAGGTAATATTAAAGACTTACAAAACCACATTTTTTACATTACCGAAAATAAGTTATAGAATTTATTCCGACAGGTTTACGTACTTAATTAGGCCCACGGCCGCCTTATACATATATATTAAAAAAAATAAAGATCTAAATAAAATAATTCAGTTAATGATTAAATAAATGGGATAGTTTCAAAATAGCATAAACGTCGAAAACGTACGGAAAAGGCTAAAATAAGCTTATTCGTAAAAAATTAATTATTTTTATACGACAGCTATATTCGAACTATTACCGTTCCTTAAACCGTTATCTCCGTTAACGTCCGCTTTAATAATTATTACGATTATTACGCTAATGGAAGAAATAAAGATAACTTTAAGCTTTTGTTACGTTGTTTAACTTAAAATAACGGTAAAAAAAAGAAAATACCTTACGCGTTGTAAACGTAAATTCCTTATTCGTTCCGAAAAGTATTATTAAAATTAATTACAAAATGGAAGAAACCGTATTTAATGCAAGTCGATTAGTTTATTCCGTAAGTACGCGTAATAATTGGCCGGTAAACTGCGGAAAATTGAAAAGAATAAAATCCCGATATTAGCGTTACCTTAATCGGAAAGGATTTAATATACCAAAAACAAAAATAAAAATAAAAATGTTATTTAGGTTATAAGGCCGGATATACAAACGAAATTTACCGTTACTACCGAAAATCTATAAAGAGCTAAGTATATACCTGTTAGGGAAAATGTTTTTAAAAGCTAAAAAGGCCGATCTGCGAAGTTATAGAGATATGTGGTCCTGGAAAGTCGTCGATTAATCAGTTACTAAAAGAAAACAGGTTCTAAGCTATATGTAGGTATACGTTTATAAGTTTGATAAATATAGCTGGCTTTAAAATTACAAGGTACGTTTTGTCGTACGAGGTAATTAATAGCTTACCGCTTATAGCGATATATACGCATTTACCTTAACCGGAAAGCTTTTTAAAGTTTTAATAATTATTATAGCTAAATTCGACCTAAAACTTAAGCAGTATAACGTTATAAACGCCTTCGTTAATACCTACTTACCTTACGAAGTATATATAAAAACGCTCTTAAAATACCCTTAACGTAACAGGATATTCCTGATTAGGAAGGCTTTATACGGCCTGAAAGAATTACCGTTACTTTAGCAGAAAGATTTTACTAACGCACTTAAAAACTTAGGTTTTAGCACCGTTTTTCATAAACCCTGTTGCTTTATTCGTTAAGGGGTGCTTTTTTTCTTCTACGTCGACGATATTGTTACCGCGTATAGCAAAAAAACAAAGCCCTCGCTAATCGGATAATCCAGAAAATATAAAAACGGTATACCTTTACAAGAAATAAAAACCTCTAATAATTTCTTAACATCGAAATAATTAAAAATAAACCTAACAAAAAAACCTGGTTATTTTAATCCGACTTTATAAATATATTAAGAAACTTACTCTTTAAAAAAAATTTAAATAACTTCCCAGAAACGCTAATAATAAACGGAAAGTTACTGCCGAATCCTGATTTAACTTATCCAAGCTTTATTAATAAATACAAGAAAATCGGTTTTAATTTATAGATCGCGATCCATACGTAACTTAATATATCTTTTACAATATCCAAACTTACTCGATTTAACCAAAACCGTAATAACGTATATTATAAAGTAATTAATCGCGTTATATTATCTCTAATCTATACCAAAACGTTAACGTTATAGTTCGGTAATAACGACTTAATAAATACCTAAAGTAATACTTTCTTTACAAATAATATAATTAATTAAAAAAGTTTCTAAGTTTAGATTATAAAACTATTTAAAAAAGTAATAAAATAGCAAGTAAATAAGTAAAATATAGTAATTATTTTTATAACCGAAACGGAATTAGTATTTTTTACGTAAATTATTTAAAAAACCTTATTTGCTTTTTAAATAATAAAAAAGTTAAAAATTAACTTAGATATAGAACCTTTAAATATATAATGTAACAATTAACAGATTATATAGCTTATTAATGCCAACGTCGCCTTTTTATAAATAAAACTACGGTACGTAAATATATATAATTATTAACTACAAAAAATAATAAAGAAACGTTTAATTATAAAGAATTATACGTTTATAAGCAATATATTAATTAATAGATTAATTAAAACCTGCTTTAAGAACCTTTTAGGTATTTTAAAAAGCAATTAGGATTAATAGATATTACAAAAACTTTAAACCTACGGAAGAAGATTTTAAGGGCGATTTCTGATAAGGAATTTACTAATGAAAAGGATATAATTACCAGAGGAAAAAATAAATAAAAAACTGTAACTTTAAAAAGTAATAAAAATGTAACGATTAACGTTCCGAATTCTTCAAAACGTTAAGGGAGCATGTTAGCTAGCCAGGGTGCCAAAGCACTCTAGCTACAAACGGTTACGCTCTAATCGGAAAATAATTGTTCCGTTACTAAGCTACACAAAAGCAGTAAACGTACAGAAGAAACTGCATAATTAGCGGAATACAACAACGCAACTGACATCCCCTATATCTGACAAAACTTATAATTATTGCCTTCTTAGTCAGTCTGGTGAGACTTGTGCATTTTTACTACTCTCGATGTTATCGGGATTGGCATAAGTACCCGGCCTCTGCCACGATAAACAGGGGCATAGACGTATTATCTCTTAAGAGATGGAATGGCATCCCACTTTTGCGGTGAAGATAATTGGCTTATCTTAATCGCCTGCTTTAGGTAACATAGCGAATGGCGTTACTGCTTTTCACACTAGTCGAATGAAAATCAAGACATGCACTAGCGGCCGCGATAAGTCCGAAATCCTGGAAGATCCGCTCTGAATAGACTAAAGGGTTGGAAGATATGGAAACGAGGGAAGCGTGAGCTACAACTCGTGGGCCCTGCTCTTGCCTGCCATCAAAAAGCGGGGAAGGCGTGCTGTTCTAGATCGGCAAACGCCCATGTCTTCAGGCTTTTTCAATGAGACTCAACCCACGCCAGGAGCGGGTCACTGAGGCAAAATAAACAGGCGGCAGGGATCGTAATCGATCGGGTACCCGATACCCGGATCCGTCGGGTCCCCGGATTTGGCCGCCCGATCGATTGATGACGATCTCTGGCAGGGGGGCGATGGCACCTGGCACACTGTCCTATGCCTGAAACAATATGGAACACCTAGCATTAGGTTTCGGCAGTTTGTTTATTTCCGCAAAACCATGATCTCGTGAGAATGGAAGCGAACAGCACCTGAGCCTTGAGATTGTATTAGCTAAGAGGCTCGGCATAAGGGTGGCAGTCAGCCGATGTTATAGGACTGCGAAGAGAGCGTTTTTTCTCCAGGGAGGGGGGGGGGTGCTGCTGAACCGACGGAACCTATACATGAGGATGCTGCTAAATCGGGCTTATTTTACATGCATGCAATGTAGAGTACAACTCGGTCCAATGCAATGCTTTCTAATCCTAAATTTTAGATATGCCTGCTTACTTATACACTTTCGCAATATTGTTCCATTGATTCTACAGAATGAGCAACAAGACGTGCCATTTAATAAAGCCTCCTGCGACGTTGTTCTATGAAATATTAGCCTGCATATACGAACTATCTAGGTTGTATTGTTTTGTCACTGATTTAGCTTTATAACCAAGAGCTCAACTGGCCATACGTAAAAATAAATCCAACAAAAAAACATGGCATGGATTTAGGTGATATGAGACAACATGGAATGAACCACACGCTGATGGGTAGCATCAGGTCGCACAGCTTATCCCAGGATCAATTCTCCAAGCGAATGTAATTGGGGAGCCGTACTTTTAACACTTTTGCCCGTGACTCTGTGCTTACTACAATCATGCCGTAATTACCTGCCAATATGGGTTGCTATGCTGCGCTGATGACGAAAGTGCAGCTTTGGGTTCTAACCTAAGGCCCCACCTAATGAATTACCTTAGCAATGGATGCAAGGTAGAAGTTAGGTCCAAGCCTTAGTTGCTAGGCTGAGCCAATATACAGAAAATGATTACACGATAGAGTTTCCACGATAGATATTATACCTAGTATCTTCGAATACGACAATTGATTAAATGGGTTTTACGGTTAGGATAGATTGCATTCCTTAGTCCGTGCCTTACTCCGATTCCGACTGGTGGTTGCCGATAAGCTTCGACCCTAATAAAGCTTATGCCCGCTGGCCACGGTTCAGCAGGGTCCTTGAAGGCCTTGCAGATAATAGCTTGCACGTGTAAACCTTAAAGATAAACCTTAAAACCCGTAGCAATGAAGAATTTTGAAATCGCACTTAAATAACGCTTAACATAACGATTTCTAACTTTAAAAAAATTAATATAATATGATATAACCTCGGACATCGCCTATTAAATAACCCAAGCAATGAATAGCGATTTTTATAAAAACGCGTAATTTTTCTATACGAATAATGAATTACTAAAAATATATATAATAAAATGGAAGGTTAGACGGAAATTCACATTAAATAATGTTAAAAACAAGTGTTAATAGCAGCTAATTAACGGGTATTAATATAGAGACGATAAAATAAAATTGCGAAATTTAGTAATATATAAAATTATTAATATAAATTCAAAATAAGTTAAAATATATAAAAAGATCTTTCTTAATATACTATCTTAGCCATAAAAATAAAGATGCAGAAAAGAGGGTTTGATATATATTTCGTTTAATATTTAAATAATTTACGAAACGAATTACTTTATTTTACGGTTTTATTTTTTAAATTCTTTCTATATTAATATATATTAAAAATATAGGTATTAAAAGAGCCTTTAATAACGCTTCATATCTATGACAGGTTCCTAATATATATTCGTAAAATACTATGGTTTTATATTAGTTATAATTTATAATATAGATTTTATAATTTTAAGCGTTAAAAAATAAGATTTTAACGCTATATCTTATTTGGACATCGTGTATATTAAATGTAAGTTTTAAGAATTCATTACGATTATTGTTGTTATAATAACTTTTATTATTAAAAAACCCGGCTTCCTATTCAAATAATAATAAAAGAATTATAAAAGTGCTGTAAATATATTACTTTATTATATTTAAAATTGTTCTGTAATAGTTTTTAAGTTATAAACGTAACGGTATTTAAAAACTGTTATGATATATTACCATAATAAAGACTTCAATTATTTATAACGAAAATATTAATTATAGTTACAAAATAAAAATTAACATTGAAAAAAAATAACCTATTATTATAAACTTTATACTTATTAAACCTTTATATTATAACGTACTATATAGGCGAATAGAATATATAAGCAAATCGAATGTTTTTTGCAACATATTTTTTATCCAACTTAATTACTTATTTTTTAATAACTATAATATACAACGACTTATAAAAGTTTTTAAAACAAATTTAGCCGTTTAGGTTAAAACGAATAACTCGAAACTTAGTTATAAAAAATTAAGTTCTATTTATAACGTTTTAGATTTTACTTTACAAAACCGATTTAACGGCAAAACCTCTCGATCCGATACCGTCCTTGATTCGCGAACATTAACGCCGACCGACAAAATATCGATTATCGATAGAATCTTTATTTTAAATATACGAACGTTTTCTGTCCGGCTTTAACATGTGAAAGATATAGTAAATTTATTGCTTACTTAACGCGTTATGATACGTGTAAAGATAAACTAGGCGTCGAATTTCATTCGACGGCAAAAAAAATTCAAAACACGTTCAAATCGAAAAATCGATTATTAAAAGGTATTATATGAAAATCCGGAGGTATTTAGCAAATAATTCGAATTGGTTCGGGTTATAATTGTAAAATACGGTATCGCAAAATAAAATATTTATAGTTTTGATAACACGAACTTTTTAATAAGGTTTTTGATAATATACGGCATAATAATAACAAATAACGAAAAATATAAAAGGTTTAAATAAATATAATAAAACAATCGGGAATAAGTTATAGTTATATAAAGTTATTTATTCGAAAAATTAAGTTATATCGTTGTTTATTATCTTAATAAGAAAAACTTAATTTAAGTTTTAAATATTGCAATAATTTCTTATTTACTAACGTAGCACATAAGCGAACCGCGGATATAAGCGAACCGCTTGTTTTTTTTATAACTTTAATTATTTAAGTTTAATTATTTAGTTTTAATAATAACGTATTAAATTAATTTAAATTAATCGAATTCGTTTTCGTTAAACGTATTTATAGTTTTTTTACAAGTATGCGTATTATGTCCAGGCTTATTATAAACGTTATATTTCCATTTTTTCGTTTTAACCTTTTTATGACGATTACTTTTAGTTGTTGTTGGTTGCATTTTTTTATTACCTTTTTTTTCGACTAGAAGAGCTTGTCCTTTGTATATAGTAAGTGTTCCTTTTTTTAAAGATGTTTGTTTTTAGTTTTTCGGCGTTTATTAAGAAGATGGTTGGTTTCGCATAATTTGGCGTTTTTTCTTTTAAGAAGAACGTTTTCCTATAAAAGTATTAAGTTACTTTTTGTTAAAAGATTAACTGATTTAATTATTTTTGTCGGTAAGTTTTCCTGGTAATTTTTAAATTTTTTTTGTAAGTATTATTTCCGTTTTTTTGTTTTTTTGGATATTTCGCGGGGTTTTCGACGGTGGGGAAAGAATGGAGCCGGCGGAGGTAAGCGGCAAGACGGTTGGCGTAGGTACAGCTAAAGGAATTTCTAAATCGGAAAAAACGTTATTAAAATTGAATGGAATAAGTTTAACTTTTGAGAAGCTGGATTTGATATTATCGGACATTATGGTAGTTTTAAACGCGTCGATAAAACCGGCGAGAAAACTTTCTTTAACAATATAGGTATAGTAACGTCGTATTAAATTCTCGATATAAAACGCATAAATACGTTTTAAAACGGAAAAGTAAAATACGTCGAAAAGTTAAAGTCGATAAGACGAATAAGGGGGTATGTAAAATGTAATAATATCGTTATTCGCGTAGTATTTTTCGAATTCCATTGGCTAATAACTTTCGTAGCCGTTAAAAATAAAAAAACGTTGCGTTTTTTTCGTACGCGTTTATATTTATCGAAATACTGGATTTATTTTAAACTTAATTTGTTTATCGTTTATTTATTATAATTAGTCCCGATTTTCTAATCGGCGGGTAAAAAGTTATTGCAATACCAAGATTTAAAGTAGGTTTTTCCCGTTAAAATAATAAATGGCGGTATAACTTAATTTTACAAATTAATAATTTATATAATTGTATCTTATTTCCGATTGCCATATTATGTTTATTTAAGTTTTTTACCTTTTTCGGTATTTATAATTACCATGGCGTATATTTTTAAAAACTTTATTAAAAAACCCGTTTCGTCGAAATTATAAATATCCTCTTTGGAGATGCCGTACTTTGCGATTATAACCCGAATTAGTTTGGACTATTTACGAAATACTTCCGGATTTTTACATAATACCCTTTAATAATCGATTTTTCGATTTCAAGGCATTTAAATTTTTTTTTTGCCGTCGAACAAAGTTCGACGCCCAGTTAACCCCGACGCAATCGGCGATACGCTAAGCAAACAACAAATTCGCCATATTTTCAACATATTAAAACCGGACAGGAAACGCTTACGTATCTAAATCAAAAATTCTTTCGACAATCGATTTCTTTTCGGTCGGCGTTAATTTTTACGAATTGGAAATTATGTCGACTCGGAAAGCGGTACCGTTACATCGGTCTCTTAAAGTAATTTCGGAAACGTTATATATCGTATAAAAACGTTTATAACTAAGTTTTAAATTCTTTTTTTAGTTTAAATAACTAAGTTCATCCTTGATTTTTTTGTAAGCCGTTCTATATTGTTGGTATTAAAAAATAAATAATTAAACTTAGATAATTAAAGTACTAAAAAAACGAATAAAATATATTTAAAATAAACATAATATTTCGATAAATATATTCGAACGCATACGAAAGGAACGAAACGCTTGTTAATTTTTAACAGTTACGAAAGTTATTATTTAATGGAATTCGACAAGTATTACGCGAATAACGATATGATTACGCTTTATTAATTCTTTTTTATCGGTTTTAACTTTTCGACGTATGCTGCTTTTTAGTTTTAAAATACACTTATACGTTCTATATCAAGTATTTAATGCGATATTATTATATTTATATTACGAAAAAGGACTTTTCGCCGGTTATTATAACCCGTTTAAAGCTGTTATAACGTCCGATAATATTAAATCCGGCTTTGCTAAACTTGGATTTGTTTTATTTGATTTTAATGCAAGGTAAAATAAAGGTTCAAGCCTGGAAAATAAGGCTGAGCCGATACACAGAAGTCATTCCACGATAATTTTCCACAACAGATACTATACCCAGTATCTTCGAACACGATGACTCTTCAAATGGTTTTTCACGGTTTTTATTTGATTTTAATAATATTCTTTTCCGATTTAGAAATTTGTTTAGTTATATTTACGTCGACCGTTTCGCCCGCTTACCTCCGCCGGTGTTATTTTTTCTCTATCATCGAAAACCTCCCAAAATATGCAAAAAAACAAAAAGATAAAGACGATACTTACAGAAAGGAATTAAAGATTTACCACGGGAGTTTGCCGAGAAAGATAATTCAATTAGTTAATCTTTTAACGAAAAATAACTTAATATTTTTGCACGAAAACGTTCTTGTTAAAAAGAAACCGCCAAATTACGCGAAATTAGCTATTTTTTTAGCAAATACCGAAAAATCAAAAATAAACGTCTTCAAAAAAAGAAACACTTACTATATAAAAAGGGCAAGCTTTTCTAGCCGAAAAAAAGGTAATAAAAAAAAGCAGCTAATAACGGCTGAAAGTAATCGTTACAAAAAGGTTAAAACGAAAGAAGAAAAGTATGGCGTCTACGGTAAACCCGGACATAATGCGCGTATTTGTAAAAAAACTATAAATACGTCTAGTAACTAAAAGTACGATTAATTTAAATTAATTTATCGCGTTGTAATTCTGTTATCTGGATTTGTTATTATGAAATGCCAAAAAGCAGCCAACTCGTTTATAGGTCCGACTTAGTTGTATGGTACATTAAACATATTTTTTAAAGATATATTTATTAGGAAAATCAAAATAATATAAAGTTTTATTTTTTACTTCATGAAATTAAATATTAACAAATCTATTACGCTTTCAATAAACCTTTATTTCGTATTAAGTACTCCTATATTTATTTCTATTTATTTTATACCTAAAATACATATATTATTATTATCTTATATAGCTTTTTACATTATACGTTTTAACTTTTTATTATTTAGTAAATTAGCTTTTACGTTATGTACTCAACTTATCTTTATATAACATGTAAGCAACTTATACATAATTTCAAAGCTTTATTTTTAAAATATCCGGCAATCGTTAGATAATATGTATTTTTATTAATTTATTATTCAATTTCGAATATTACGCATTTAGGTGGAAATCGCTATTCAATGCTAGGATTATTCATTAGGTGGGGTCCGAGGTTATAAAAAAGGTTTTCTTTAATAATAAGCAATAAAAAGAGTTTGAAAGATTTAAAAACCTACTATTCAATAATAAATACTATTATATAAAATGGTAATACATTGGCATATATTTTATTTTTTTTATAAAACAATTAGTTTAAGCTAGAATTATATTACAAAGAAGTTATAAATATTGATTTACCATTAAGTATAAGATAGTAAGTGTTTTACTTGATAATAAAATTATAAAACTTTAATATAAACTATTTCATTATTAACTATATTAAATTTCCATAAATATTTTTAATATATTACTTGATTTTTTATCTTTTATTTCAAGATGCTTTTTTTGATTGAACTATATAGTAAAGAAATAGAATTTTAAAAGTATTAATACTATCTTAGTTTTAATATATTATTTATTAACAAATAAAAATATATTGATACTTATAAAACTGCGAACAATTAAGCCACGCATTAACGATTGATATAACATGTTTTTTTATTAACGTATAATGTAAATTACTTTCAAAATTTATATTATATATATTTGTTTTGTTTTATATTTTATATATATCTTTTTATCTTTAACTATACTTAATAGCCAGGTTTATCTTATAGTAGCTTAGTATTAACCGGCGGTTATAAGACTTCTTTTTTATTATTATAACTATTGTTGTTAATTTTTTATCGGGTTTTAAATATCGCGCGTTTTGGTGGAAATCGCTATTCATTGCTAGGGCCATTCATTAGGTGCTGTCTTAGGTTAGGGACTAACTGGGATACTAGTCATACCCTCAGTCTCTGGATCAATCTTCCTTCTCGGCTCCCCTCTATATAAGTCACTACAACTCCGGCTCTTGGGTTTGATATTCTTAGAATACAAACCAGTTTACAGCGAGCTTGACCTGGCACTTGATCACCCCTAGGACTATTATCGTTTTCTCATCAATTACCATGAAGCTCTTCCCAGTTATTCTTGCTCTCTGCTCTACCGCCATTGGTTTTGTGGCTAGAGATCCGGTTGAGGGCGGCGAGGGCCTCGTCGCTCAGCACACGGGGCCTGAGTTCGACAGATCCGACAGCGTGGCAGGTGCTATAACCGAGAACCCCACCAACTCCGACCCTGACGAAATTTTTGGGCTCGCCGCCTGCCCGACTGGCTACCCGTATTACTGCTCTAATGGCGACTTTTGTTGCCCGAACGGCTACCCTTGGTGCTGTGTTATTGGCGCCACCGAGTTCTGCTGCCCAACTGGCTACCCCAGGTGCGGAAGCGATCTCCGTTGTTACTCTTGAAGTAAGTTCTCCTGTGAAGCCGAATGGTAGTTGCTCTTATTTCGGTTAACTAAATGGATTTGGCAAATGTAAAGGAATACGTCATACTTGAGACCTGCTGCTTTAAGAGTCTCGTATTGGTCGACATTTGTTAGGTGTAGTCTGAATCATGTGGCTCGTTCCTTTGGCTGAAACGATATGGGCTTTAAGATTGTTAGCAGAGTTAACTTTGTGATAAAATACTTGGACAAAATCACCATTCAAGGGCCTGGGATAGTCGTGCTAATGTTAGAGGACGGGTTGCTAGAGCAGAGTGAAGAACGCTATAACCGGGTGACTGTAAAATTAATCTATAAAGATCTCTAGTTACGAGGGCGCAACTGGCTTTTACATAGCTAGCTGTAGGTTCAGGGGCTGTAACAACTTTCCTTTCATGGGCCCCATAACAGCTATAAAAAAGTGACTGGATATTCTACATTTACATTCGCTTTTGCTTCCTAGTTATTCGTTTACTTAATACCGGGTTATAATGCTGCTAAACCTAAAAAGAAGATATACTCATCTGAAAACTTAGTTAGAGATTACTATCATAAGCTGTAACGACCGTGGCTATATCTTATATTTTCTATTTTCCGTCCAGCGACCTGAAGGACGATCAGGTCCCCCCTATAGGGGCACAGGACGTGCTGAGCTACTAGTTACATATATATGTGTACGGGTGGGCCACATTCAGTCGTCGCCTGAGCGATATTACACCTCCTGACCAATCCAGCTCTGAACATAAGCAAACTACCATCCAGCATATCGTTGCCTCAACGGCACGCATCGTCGTACCTGCCGCCTGGCAGCGGGTCATCCAGGTACAGCAGAGTCTTTGCTGCACTCTTTGGTCTTTGTATGGGGACCGGCAGAGACACTTTTGCGTAGGTTGCAAAGGCGGGCTCAGAGTGGTCGCGGTCGGTTAGAGGGTGCTTGCGACACCCGACAGCTGTCCGAGTTCGGGAGAAGGAGAATGGAATATGAGGGATTGTACACAAGTATGCGTAAC
The DNA here is from genome assembly GCA_004155035.1 of Monosporascus sp. 5C6A. NCBI lineage: Eukaryota > Fungi > Ascomycota > Sordariomycetes > Xylariales > Monosporascus > Monosporascus sp. 5C6A. Next base: position 128,849 of record QJOB01000116.1, read on the forward strand.
CGAGAGTCTCCTATCTAGTAGCGAGGGCGGATCTTCTCGTAGAAGGCGCTGGCTCTCGCTACCTTAATAAACTCGATGTAATTCTGGCCTACTGCGCGGTTGACTGCTGCGGTCGGTGAGGGTACGAGCCTAATTTGAAAGCGCGGCGGTACTTTCCCGCGGTAGAAGATATAGGCTAGTGCTTTGTGTCGACCATATAAACAAAGGGTCCGTGTATCTGCGTGGTCGAATCGTTCGTGGTACTCCGTGAAGCCGCTATGCTGCGATCTAACCTGGGATCCCACCTAATGAATTACTTTCGCAATGAATAAGGATTTCCACCAAACCGCGCGAGATATAAAAATTAATAATAGAATTGTCGGCAAATGCGTTGCAATTCTGGAGACTGGGGGGAGTAGGTTGCTTTTTCTGCTGTCCTAGAACTAGGGGTGGGAGGGAGCAGCCACATGTAGGTTTCTGTCGGATATAGGGGATGTCAGGCTGTGATCGATAACTTCTTAATGGCACCATGGCTTATTGACAACCTATACATCGGTACGCATAATAAAACCTAAGGGCTTATAATATATTATTCGTATCTACTTCAGGGCCCTAACCCTAGCAGTTGCCGCCTTTTTGGCTAACGTTTTCTACACGTAAGTAATATAATATCATGATTTTTCTAAGCTAACGTTAAAGCCCTTTCTTTGCAGCCGCTTTAACTGCTTCATAATAGCTTCGCAACGCTGGTCCTTTAAAGAAAAAATGGGTTCCTTTTAACTAAACGCTTCCGCCGTTCGGGGAAAGGATGGCGAGGATACCGGGTTCGTATTTAAAAACTCCGGTTTCGTTCGCGATAATACAGGTAAAAAGATCGTTTTTAAAAATAGCCGTACGCTGAATCTGCCCTTAAATCGGAAGTTCTTCCATGTTTTACGGCTTATAGCGATAGCTTCATTAATAGATTTAATGGATTTATTACCTTTAAGCTTTAAAAAGCGAAAGTAACGCCTCCTAAACGACTGTTAACTACAGTCGCTTAGGAGGCGTTACTTTCGTTGATTTCTGCCGTTAATTTTAGTTATTTTATGGATTCCGATAATTCCGGGCGAAAGGATATATTGCGTTGGGTGTGCAAAACTTCTAACCGACATCCTTTACGAAAACTAGAGTTAAAATGGGCTAGATTCAGTATTTAGCGTCTTGGCTGGGTATTTCGTACCTAGAATGTGGTGCTTTTAGCCATTAGCCTCTTATTTTTGTGCCTCGAACGCGTTGTCGATCACAGCGTCAGTTGCGTTGTTCTATTCAGCTAATTGCGCAGTTTCTCAGTGCGCGTATTGTTTTTGTGTAGCCTAGCAAAGGAACAATTATCCTCCGATCAGAAGGTAACCTTCTGTAACTAGGGTACTTTGGCACCCTGGCTAGCTAACACACCTTCTTAACGCCTTAAAGAATTCGAGGCGTTAATCGCCATACTTTCATCATTCTTTAAAGTTACAGCGTTTTATATAATTTCTCTTCCAGTAATTATATCCTTTTAATCAGTTAATTCCTTATTAAAAATCGCCTTTAAAGTTTTTCTCCGCAAATTTAAGGTTTTTATAATATTTATTAATTCTAATTACTTTTTAAAGTACTTAAAAAGTTTTTGAGATGAGGCTTTAATTAATCTATTAGTTAATATATCGTTTATACGCATATAATTTATTTTATCAAACGTGTCTTTGTTATTTTTTGTAACTAATAATTATGTATATTTACGTACCGTAGCTTTATTTGCAAAAAGGTAATATCGGCGTTAATAAGCCGTATGGTTTATTAGCTATTGTATTATATATTTAAAAGTCTTATATCCTGGTTAATCTTCTGGTTTTTAATTAATCGAAAAGTAAATAAGGTTTTTTTAATAGCTTATATAGGAAATATCGTTTCAAATATTTATTAAATTCTTATTACCAAGTTGTAACGTTAACGTTTTAGCGCCGATTAGGTATCGTATAACGCGATTAGTTGCCGTATGGTATACGTTATTAAGATTTTGGAGAAAACGGGCCAATTTAAATATTGCAAAGAAGGTATTAAATTGCGTATAGATTATGACATATAAAATAAAACCGATCTTTCTTTGGTATTTATTAATAATGCTTAAATAAGCTAGATTAAGAGTCGGTAATAATTTTCCGTTTGTTATTAGGGTTTTTGGAAAGTTATTTAAATTTTATAAGGATTAAGTTAGTTAGTTTTCTTTATAAAATCGGATTGGGATAATTCAATATTTCTGTTAGGTTTGTTTTTGATTATTTCGATCCTAAGAAATTATTAAAAGTTCTTACTTTTTGTAAGGATGTACCGATTTTATATTTGTTAAATTAACTAATTAACGAAGGTTTGGTTTTCTTTTGCTATACGCGGCGGTAATGTCGTCGACGTAGAAAAAGAAAAGTACCCCTTAACAAATAAAGTAATATAGTTTATAAGAAAGGGGCTTATGCTTGGGTTTCTGCGTACCCTGGCATATAAGGCAACGTTCGATATATTTTCGAGTATCGTTCGCTATGTTTTTCTAATGGAATTTGCGGTTAATTAACTTAATGGTTTTTCGGCTCTTTATGTGCTTTATTTAAAGATCGTTATAGTATTGGCTAATTAATTACTGGCGTAAAGCGTATTACGAAAGGATAACGAGCTTATCTCGATAAAACAATAGATTATTTAGGTTTACGTTGTATTTCTTTTTTATTCTAGCGTTTTTTAGGTTAACGTTATAAATTCTTAAATTTTTAAATTATTGATTTGCAATCCGCGGACTTTATGGTAAAAGTATCGCGAGACTTTCGGCATGAATGGCGTTTCGTATTGGGTTAGCTTTCTTGTTATTAAATAAGAAACGTGCTGTTCTGGCATAGTAACTTTAGCGTTTTCGTTTTTTAATTCCGTTAACCTTTCCGCGTTAAGACGGTACGTTTTCTTTGTATTAAATCTTAACTTTTTTAATGCGGCCCGGGTAACGGCCGTTACTTGGTTTTTTTTTATTATATCTATTTTATATAGGGGGTACCGGTATACGGTTTTTCTCTTCCGTTTTTCCAGAAAGCAGTTTGCGATTATATAGTGAGGGTCTTGCGTTATTTTAATGCGGATTTCGGTTACTTAAGTTTTTTTGATCTTGTATTTATTAGAGAATTCGGTTATTAAGATGTCTTGCGTAGTTTTAGCGAATTATTGCATCTGTTTATATTTTTTAACGGTACGAGGAAAGGTTGCTGTTAAGTATTTAATTTTTTTTAAGAAGTTCGTTAACTAGTTAAAGCTTTTTTACGCCCGTGGGGATTATGTTGTTATAGTTAATCGCCGTAGATATATAATTTGGCCGTTTGTTTAGCTTATTTGCTGGGTTAGCTTTCCCTGGTTGGTGTTACATCTTAAAATTGAATCGGGATAATCTGGATATTCACCACGCAAATTTTCTTTCGAAGGTTCCGCGTAGATATGGTAATTACCCTTTTTAGCGTTTGGTGGTCCGTTAGAACCAGGAATTCCTATTTGGCACCTTCCAAATATTGGCGTTAGTACTTTAGGCTTTTTATAATAGCTAATAGCTATTTTAACCGGTTTCTTATTTTGTTTCGGTATTTGAAAGTTTCCCTGATTAGAAACCGACCGGATACTAATTTTCTCCGTAAGGTTGTAATAAGATATTAGATATAGCTTTAATAAATGCGTCGATTTTTATATAAATGCGCTAAGTAAGGTCTTAATATCGGAATATAGTTATATTATGAAAGGCAACTTTTAACTTTTTAAACGTTTCAGTTGCTCTAGCTGGTTATTCGAAACTTTCTTTTAGAATCTCCTTTTTAATAAATTAATAATGAAGGTAGTTATTTTCGAATAATAGGCGATAAAGTTCTTATAAAAGTTAGTAAATCTTAGAAATATGTAGATATCATATATCGACTTAAGGGGTTTTATTTTTGAACCGCGGCAACCCGTTAGCGGTTTATCTATACTTTTTCGATCTTGATAATAAACCTTAAAAGCGAGATTTTTGTTTGGAAAAACTTTAATTCCGAGAGCTTGGCGAATAATTAATCTTTTTTTAACCGTTTATATATCAATCGGAAATATATGGCGTATTTTTCTTCTTTATTTGAAAGAATTACGATATCGCTTAAATAAACGATATAAATTTAATTAATAAAGCCAGTTAATGTTTTATATATCTATTCTAAAAAGGTACAAGGGTATTAGTCAGTTTAAACGGCATTATCGTATATTCGAATTGCTCGTATTTCGTTCGGAAAGCGGTTTTCCACTTGTCGCTTTTCCGAATTCGAATGTGGTAATATGCGTTCCGTAAGTCGAGTTTGGAAAAGACTTTAAAGGACCTTAATCGGTTTAAAAACTTGAGATTAGTAATAAGAGGTATCGGTCTTTTATAATAATTCGGTTTAGCAACCGGTAATCCACGTATAACGTTAATATACCGTCTTTTTTAGATACGAATAAAATAAAGGTAATAATTTCCGAGTTTAACTTTCGAATTTGTTTTATATCTAAGCTTTTACGGATATATTCTTCGAATTTTTGCCGTTAAGATTCCTAAATTGGGTAAATCGGGCGTATAAAATACAGCTTTTTTAATATTAGGTTAATTAACTATATAACTTTTAAAAATATTAAAAACGCTTTTGCCCGTTTTTAGCAATTTACATTCCAAATTTCTTTCAAATATTTAGGTAACCGTATAACTTTAAAGGCGTTTTTTTAATTAAATTTAGGAAAATTACGATTTTCCGTAAGTGCGACGAAGTTAACCATGTAAACCGGCTCGCCGACGAGCGCTAGGTTTACGATCTTTTCGCCGTCGATCTTTTCTAAACCGTTATAAATCCATTTGTATTTTGTTATATTTAGCAGTATGTTTAACCTTTTTATCCCGGGCCGGGACAGAAGTAATTCGGGCGCCGACCGGTTGCGTTTAATCGTAAAATAGATTTGCCGGAAATGCTGGATATGTTAGCGCTTGTTTGTCATTTTCACTTTAATTTCAAAGGCTTTATAATATTTAATAAAGATCTTATTAGGCTTTATTAATGTGGGAATGTTAATAGTAACAGGACAGAGTTTTTGTTTTTTAATAAAACGCTTGCTATATGTCAGATATAGGGGATGTCAGTTGCGTTGTTGTATTCAGCTAATTGTGCCACTTCTCAGTACGCGTACAGCTTTTGTGTAGCCTAGTAACGGAACAATTATCCTCCGATCAGAGCGTAGCTAGGGTGCTTCAGCACCCTGGCTAGCTGACATACCCCCTTAACGCCTTGAAAAATTCGAGGCGTTGATCGCTACACCTAATTATTTTCTAGAGCCACAGCTTTCTATTTAACCTTTTTTCCGGTGATTGTATCTTCCTGATTAGCCAATTCTTCATTCGAAATTACTTTTAGTGTTTTCCTGCGGTAATTTAAGGTTTCTATGATATTTACCAATTTTAGCTGCTTTTTAAAGTGCCTAAAGGTTTTTCGTAATAGGGCTTTAGTTAATCCATTAGTTAACATGTCGCTTGTAAACGTATAATTTATTTTGGTTAGGCTTTTTTCTGCTGCCTTTCGCAGTTAATGGTTATATATATCTACGTATCGGAGCTTTGTTTTCAGAAGGGCGACGTCGGCGTTAATAAGCCGTATGGTCTGCTAATTGTCGTACCTTATATTTAAAGGTCCTGTATTTAGGCTAATTCCCAGCTTTTTGATTAGTTTAAAAGCGAATAAGGTTTTTTTAGCCGCCTGCCTAAGGGATAATAATTCTGTTTCGGTTATAGAAGTAATTACTATGTTTTGCTCATTCGCATGTTATTTTATAACTTTTCCAAATAGCTTTATAACGTAAGCTTGGGAGCCGTTTCGATCGAATGTATTGTCTATAAAAGAGGCGTTGCTCCAGGTATCCAAGGAGCTTTCGCTATCTAACTGCAACGTTAGCGTTTTAATGCTAACCAGGTACCGTATAACGCGATCAGCTGCTGTATGGTATACGTTGCTAGGGTTTTGGTTAAATCGGGCAAGTTTGGATATTGCAAAAGATATATTGGGTTGCGTATAAACCGCAATATAAAGGATAAAACCGATTTTTTTGGTATTTATTAATAAAGCTTGGATAGGTTAGATCAGGATTTGGCAGTAACTCAGCGTTTGTCATAAGCGTTTTTGGGAGGCTATTTAAGCTTTCCTTAAAGATTAAGTTAGCCAGCTTATTTATAAAGTCGGATTGGGATAGCCAGATTTTTCGGTTAGGTTTATCTTTAATTATTTCGATACCCAAAAACTACTATAAGTTCCCACCTCCTGTAAAGGTGTACCATTCCTGTATTTGCTGGATTAACCGATCGACGAAGGCTTAATTTTTCTTGTTGTACGCGGCGATAATATCGTCGACGTAAAAAAAAAAGTAACACCCCTTAACGAATAAAGCAATAAGGCTTATAAGGAACGGGGCTAAGTCCCAAGTCTTTAAGCGTGTTAATAAATTCTTTCTGCTAAAGCAATAACGATTCTTTCAGGCCGTATAGGGCCTTCTTAATTAGGAATATCCTGCCACGTTGGGGGTATCCCGGGGGTATCTTTATAAAGATTTCATAAGGTAGATTTGCGTTAACGAAGGCGTTTATAGCGTTATACTGCTTAAGCTTTAAGTCGAACCTAACCGTAATAGTTATTAAGGCTTTAAAGGACCTTCCGGCTAAGGTAAAAACGTATATATTGCCATAAGCAGTAAGCTGTTAATTACTTTATATTACGAAACGGGCCTTGTATTTCTAAAGCTAACTATATTTATCAAACTTGTAAACGTATATTTACATACATCCTAGGACCTGTTTTCCTTTAATAACGGATTGATCGACAATCTCTCAAAACTGCATATCTCTGTAACTTTGCAAATGGGCCTTTTTAACCTCCAGAAATAACTTCCCTAACGGGTATATACTTAGCTTTTTATGGCTTTTCGGAGGTGGCGGTAGGTCTCGCTTATATACCCGGCTCTAAAACTTAGGTAATACCTTTATTTTTAACTTTATTCTTGGTATATTAAAGCCTTTCCGATTAAGGTAACGTACGTTTCGGGTTTTTTTCCCCTAAACTTCCGTAACTTAACGGCCGATTATCGATCGTATTAACAAAATAGGTTAATCGTTTAGCGTTAAACGTTGCTTTTTATATCCTGTAATCGTATCGATAACCATTATCTCGATACGAAACGTACGGGAAGCTTACGTTTATAATCCGTAAGGGGTTTTCGTTTTTTACCGTTACTTTAGGTTAAATAACGTAATAAAAACTTAAAGTTTCGTTTATTTCTTCCGTTAACGTAATAATTGTAACAGTTATTAGGGCAGACGTTAGCGGTAGTGATTGTCTAGGGAACGGAAGTGGTTCGAATATAGCGGTCGTATAAGGATAATTAGTTTTTTGCGAGCAGGTTTGTTTTTTCCCATCCCGTACGTTACTTTAAATGGCTGTACCTTTCTAAATCTATTCCTTTTACCTAGCCGGTAACTGAATTGTTTTATTTAAGTTTTTATTTTCTATATGTATAAGGTGGCTATGGGCCTAATCAAGTACGTGGATCTGTCGGAATAGGTTCTGTAACTCGTTTTTAGTAACGTAAAAAAGGTTGTTTTTTAAGTTTTTGATATTACCTAAAAAGGTGGCCGTTCCGTTAAATTATACGTTTCGAATGGCAATAACTTTGTTTATTAACGGGTTCCAAATCTCGTAGATATTAGTTAATCCGTAACCGACAAGGAAGCTTATTTACGTTTTGGAATTTAATTTTTGGAACTTCTGTTCTTTTTTTATACCAGCGGTCGTTATAACGTAGGCCATATAGCCGTAAGCTCGTAAATAGGCCTATTAAGGCTTGCGATTAAGTACTGGAACGCCGTTTTTATATGCTAAATAAGTATAATAAACTTCGTATGGGGTTTGCCAAAAAAAAGCGTATTTGGGGGTACGGTTATATAGGTATATTGCAGCTTTGAAAATGTATACGATTAGAAACGTAAGTAACTCAACGCCATTTTGCATAATAATCGTTTTTTTCTTAATTACATCTTTTAAACGTTCCGTACCCCCGTTTTGGGCCTGGGTATACGGTATTAAAAGCTTAAGCTTAATAGTGAAAAAAGGCGACTGGAAGATATCTCGAAATAAGTAATTTTTTAAAATTTCGTTATCGCATTCGATTACCTATAAAAAAACCCTTAATTTAGTTTTTTAAAACGCTTAGTAGGTGTCGGAACGTAATAATTAATATATCCTGCTTTCGGTTTTTAAGATAGATATCTTAAATAAAGCCTGAGTATCTATCGGTTGCGAATATAACGTATTTGTACCTTTCAAGGATTCTTTTGAAGTCAGTAAAATCAACAATTATTTTTTGCTCTAATCGGGAAGCTCCCTTTTTAAGCTCACGGCGTATTTGCCTTTTAGCCTTCGTCTTGCTACATGCTTGGCATTCGACAGTTATAGAACCCTTTAACCTAATTCCCTTGATATGGAACTGCAACTGCGTTATTATTTCAGGGCCTAGATGCCTTAATCGCAGGTACCGCGGGGTGCCGTTGCCGGTATGCGGCGGTTTCGGCGTCGAAAAGTTAATATTTCGTTTATAAGTAGCTAAGGTTATAGGAAACGTTATTACGTTAATATCTTCGATAACAAACTGATCAAATTTGTCTGTTAAAGTAGCCATAACTTGGTTATATTTATCTTGAATATAATTATTAATCCCTTTGTTATTTTATTAATAACCTTTTTTTCGGAACTGTCGAAATAATACTAAATTGCAGGCGAATTGCTCGTAATGGGCCACGTCATATAGCCGCAACGTTTTCGTACCGTTAGGATTTCGAATTAATATATTAACCTTTCCGTACCTTTTAATTAGGATAAAGCTGTTACCTGCGTATACCCCGTCGCTTTATACGGTTGGTTTAAAGTTTAGGAACTTGCTAATAAGGTTAAAAACGTATATTGTAAACCTTAAGTCCAAAATAAACGAATTCCGTAAGGGGTAAAAGGATAAGCTCATAGTAACCCGTTAATCAGCAATTAGAAAGTATGCCAGAACTTGTCTTATTTCCTTTAGGAGTTAATCTGTCTTTCGTATAGTTAGCTTATCCATGGATTTGGATATTTTATTAATCTTTTTCTTTAAGGACTAATCGGAAGTTATCCGATTTCGAACCAGTCCCTTAGCCGTCTTGCTAAGTATAAATTCTGCTAGAGCTTTATTAAGGAACGCATAATAGCACTGGGAAAGCCTGTGTATAGAACTTAGGTACGCCTTGTAACGTATGCCTTAGGTATATGATTTCTCGCGCTTTCGCTTGCTGGTGCTTCTGTCCGTATTGGAACTTTTTCAACTGCTTCGTTTCGGTTTTCGTTTAGAAGGTTTATTTTGCGGTTAACAGTTAAAAGGTTTATTATTTTTCTAATTAGGATTATCCTAATTAATAGGGTTTGTAGGAGCCCCGTAAAAAATCGGAAATAATGCCTTAAAATTCCTTAATAAAGAAAGATAGGTTATGGTTTAATAATCCAGAAGGTTAGCCGTTATTTTTTGGTAATTAATTGTTTTACTGTCGATCTTAGCCTTTTTTACCATCTAGAAGGTGGCTATTTAGGTTTCCATAACGTAAGCCAAAGTTGTATATAAATCGTTAACCTATATAACTGTTGTTTTCGTTTTTGGGACACCATGTTGCTATCCCTAGGCCATTATCTTTTGCTATTTCATAATCTACTCGTTTAACTTCTTACCTAATTTTGCGGCTTGCTTTAATTCTTTTCGGTATTTTCGTTGGGTATTAATTAAAAGTTTGTTATCGTATACCCTGCTGGATTCGGCTATTTTAACGTATTATTTCCGTAAGTTTTTCCCTGGAAGAAGCCTTGTTTTTTTAATCGCTGGAGATATAGACTTTAGGACCTATTTAATAAAGTCGTTAATATTTTTTCGGAAAGTATTATACTTACGGTTTTTATAAGTGTACGCCGAAAAGTTCTGATTGTAGGCTTGTTTACTTTCAGTCGTTATCTTAAGGGTATTGGTTAGGTGCCCTGTAACGTCGATTTTTTCGGTAGTTCCTTTTAAAGATGAGAAAAAGGATGGGGTATTGGTCCGCGTTATATGGCGAATTCGTTTTTTCGAGTAGGAGGTTATATCGGGTTTTATAGGTTTGACAGGCCACGGAAATGACTGATTAGGATCGATAAAGTCCCATATATCAAACGCGTACGCTTTAGATTGGAATTCGCCTTTGAAGCGGTCCCAGTCCTTAAATCCTTTGTAAATAATAGAAGATATGGACGGTACGGTTGCTATTGTTGTTATTAAAGTATATTGGGATAATTGCTATTGATATACAGTTTATATCGTCTTAGCAACAGTTAATTAATTGATAATTGCTTGAATTAAGCGAATAAGACTTTTAATTGTCAGATATAGGGGATGTCAGTTGCGTTGTTGTATTCAGCTAATTGTGCCACTTCTTAGTACGCGTACAGCTTTTGTGTAGCCTAGAAACGGAACAATTATCCTCCAATCAAAGCGTAGCTAGGGTGCTTTAGCACCCTGGCTAGCTGACACTATACGTATTTACTTCCGCTTGTGTATCCAAGTTCATTTTTACGATAATTACAAGCTTATCCCCTTTTTTAAGAAAGGCAGCCGTATTTTTTAATGGCGGCCTTACGCTAATTATCCGACGATGCTTAGCTTAAATAAGTTAAACATACGCCTTTATTCCGGTAGTATATCTTCCGATTTACATAAGTTATTAAAAACAGTAACGTTTTATACGGCAGCAGGCGGTTGTTCTTTAGCCGCCGTATCGTCGTTTTTAAGTCGGAAAAAGAAATTCCCTTTACGTTCCGCTTTGTAATAACAAATAATATATCTTTTTTCTCGTAATTCCAGCAAGTTGGAATATAATTTTTTTTTAAAAAGTTAACGAATTTCCAAACCGAACGGATTTGTTACGGTTGGAATTTATTCGGCCGTATGGAAGACCTTTTTAAAAAGCTTTGGTTTTTTCGTTTCCCGATTTAGGTAACTTTAGATATTTCTTTTTCGTTAGGTTATTACCTTAGAACGTGCTTAAATACGTACGTTTATCTTTTTTCTGTTTGGCCTTTAATATTAACCTTGATACCAGGCGGCCTACATGGAATCGGCTTCCGTTACGACGTTAAATAATTGCTTTAAAAAAACTTTTTTTTCAGAATTTTGGTTTTTAAATATTCCTGCAATCGGTATTAGAAATGGTATGCTAACTTGGGATGTTTTTTTTTTAAAAATCGATGCTAACGCCTTCGATTTTAAATAGGTAAGTTTTCCAAGTTACGAAAAAGTCTATTAGCGATTCGTCGCCCTGCTTAAGCTTTTTAAAAGCATTTCGGGACGTTCGATTTACGTATTTAAGGTTAAAACAATTTTTTTACAAAATATTATAAGTTTTTTAAAGTAACTTTTTCGCCCCTTTTTTGGAGTCTGTTACGGTACGTTTGTTATTCTGATTATAAGGAATTTCTTATTTTATCTATAACCTAATCAACGTATACTGCATCGTGTAAATCCGGTTTTTCGATGGTAGTAATTTCTGTAATCGAAGTAATTTAATCTTTTTATTTATGTATCGAAAACTGCTCGTTAGCCATTTGCCTTGGATATTTGGGTAGTTTCGAATAACTTTGTATATATTGTTAGTAATATTAACTAGTAATAATTTCAACCAAGTAGTTGCGTTTCTGCCGCTTCCGTTTCGTTTATTTATCAAATGCCTTCCGTTTTCTTTCGAATTTCGCGGGTTTTTATCGGATTTCGTTATAAATACGTAAAAGTTCGTGGTTAAAAACAAGTTAAATGTTTATTCGTAACTTTGTTATATATCGTTCGGAAAACGGGTTGCGATTATATTTCGTAATATCGTCCGTATTCGCTTTATCGGGTAACGTCTTTTCGTTATCGCCGTATGTTAGGTTTCGAACGTTTTCCAACCGTCCGGCGGTATGATTGTTTTTATTATCCTACACATAATCCGTTACTACGGGTTAAGCCCGATAGCGCGTTGATTTGTTCCTACTAGTTATCGGGTTATTTTTAAAAAGATAAAGATATGTAAAATAAGAAGTAGAAAAGTAAAGTAATAGCAGAACAGTAGCAGATTATTCCAAAAAGTAAATGTACTAGCAAACTTCCATTTAGGCTGTATATATGATGCATTGCTACGGGGTTTGGTAGTAGTCTTTTAGTGTATATGGCTCAGCGACTAGTCGTCGACGTTCTGCCGTGCTTCCCTGATTTTTTATAACGATATTATAAAACGACGTTTAGAGAATGAATAATATACCGGCTTTGTATTAGAAATTAATAGCGGATTAATAATAAAACTAATTACTTTACCTTTTATTAAAGAAGTTTTTTAGTTAATTAACAATATAGCACCTTTTATAACTCAAGTTAGAGGTAAACCTTCTTGTTTTAATAGCAATTTGTCTTAGTTATTAAAGAAATTATTAAGGTCTAAGTTGAATTAAAAGATAAAGAAAAATACGAAATATAAGAACCAGAAACCGACAAGCCAGAGTAAAAGGGAAGGAAGCGAGAACTTATCGCAGAAGAAAAATTAAACCTTTCAAAGGTTAAACTTTAAGTTTTGAAAAAAGGAAATGCTAGATTATCTTAAAAAAAAAACTTTTATACCTTGACTATTTAATCCTGACCTATACCGCGAAACTACCATTCCACACTTTGTGGATTACGAAATGCCGGAAGTAAAAAGGTATAAACCAGCCGTTTTCAAACTTTATAACGGAACTATAAATGTGGAAGTAATTTTAATCCAGATCAGAAATTATTTTAAGTTTTACTAGAATTCTTTAACAGAAAATTATCAGAGAGTATTAGCTATTTTTTAAGTACTTCTAGTGAGGTTTTTTCTATAGTTCGAACTTATTTTTAAGGACTATTTAAAAAATTACCTTAAAAGTTTATCGGATGCCACTAAGTATATGTTCGCTAGTTACGAATACTTTAAACAGCGAGTGTCAGCAATACTCGGAAACCGTAATAAGAAATAACGTGCCATAAAGTAATTATACTTACTGCGTTAAACCAGGTCCGTGGTAGGGTATACGACTAAATTTAACTACTTGGTAATTATTTAGAAACTGTTAAAAAGTGCATTATTTTATCCTTATTACGACGGCCTAAAATCTTAAGTTAAGGATAAGTTATATATAATACTTAAACCGGGATTTTTCGATAAATACACATCCTAAGTAATTATTGCCGACAGACGTACTTTTAATAAGTATTTGGGAAAAAAAAGATCTAATAAGCGAAAGAACGATAATAGTTCGAACTACCGAACTTAAAAAAGAAGAGATAAATCTTTAAAAAAATCTAACGTAACTTTAAGAAATTCCTAAAAAGCCAATTCCAACGTAAAGTGATTTAATTATAGGAAAAAGAGCTATTATAAAAGCGAATGTGACTTTTTAATTAAACAAAGCACCATCAAAAAGGAATTCTCAAATTTAAAAAAAAAGATACGAATAGCAGAACATAAATTGAATAGGTAGCAAAAAATGGATATGAAAAGAATTTAGTACCGTTTTCTTCTAGTAAGAGGTCACTATCACCACTATAATTAAAATCCAAGGATGCAATCCAAAATATGAAAACTGTTATATTTGCTGAGACTTTACGGTTAAAACCTGTAAATACCACTTAAAATAAGCAACTTCCAGGATAGTTATAAAGCTAGCATGTATTTGTCACCTAGATATACAGGAGTATAAGGGACATAACAAAAATAATTAGTTACGACCAAACCTTAGCAGTTACAGATAGTTATTCTTCGAACTTTGTAAGTTCCCCGAATATACGATATAGCCGAAACTTGATATCGCAAAAATGCGACAAACGGGCGATTATAAATTCCTTAATTCCTTTGTTTATTACGATTATAATTATGTAACGTATTTGCGAATTAGGGAAAATAACAACCACTGGCCCGGATAGAATAATAATCAAGATACGAAACTTAACGAAAAATATAAATATATAAAGACGTTATAATAACTAGAATACCTTAAATGCTGTTACCTATACCCGGAATCCGAGCAAAGTTAATGGGCCATAATATAAAGGTGCATGTATTACTTACTTATGCTATGTATGATGCATGAGGCCTTAGTAATAAAACTAAATCTACGAAAGGTCGAAGTTTAACCTAAATCCTTTTTACTTATAAAAAAAGTTCGACTTGGTTTTATACGGCCCTAGGACTTTAATGCAAGTTCAGTAAACTAACTTAGTTTAAGTGCATAAACGATTATAGTTTTAAGTATATAAATAAAAAGGCTCGCGAATAGAATCGTTTTTAATATAATCAGCCTTATTATTTAAAAAACATCAAAGTTTTTCGATATTAAGGTAATAAGAAGCTTAATGATACAAAACCTTATACGAAGTTAAAACGGAACTTAAAAGTTAGATAGAAAATTTAATATACTACAGATACAAAACGTTTAAAACTATAATTAACTTAAATACGGAAAGTAGCTTTATTTCACCCGTTATAACAGAAAGATGCCAGATTCTTTGAGGATATATGTTACAGTTTTACAAACTACGTATAATTAATAAAAGCCTGTTTGCTTATAAAAACGGTCGAATGTATAAAGAAACAGAAAAGCTTCTAGTTTAAATACAGGGATATTTAGAAAGTATTGTTTTCGATATAGCCGATATTTCAGGACATAACACCATTTTGGGAATGCCTTGATTTCGTTTTAGTAACCTATGTATTAACTGGAAAAAACAAGCAGTTTTCTGGGAAAACCAAGCAAAATCGTTATAAAAGCAAAGAATCTGCTATGATATTAAGGAAGTAGAAGTTCAAGACCAAGATATTACGGTATTTCAGGAATATAAAGGATTTAAAAAATTATTAATAATAGAAAAAACCACGAATTAGTTTTTTATAATTAATAGGATTATCGAATATTTATTAAAGAGAGACATTATTCTAAACTTTAAAGAATTTATTATATAAACCCTGAAAAATTAATGGTCTTATAGAAAAGCTATAAGTGAGTTTAAAGGAAATACGTCCAACTTTTCAATTTTACCGCCGGATATCTAGTTTTTATAATTTCAAAAATATAAAACGGCAAGCGAGAAATTGATAAAAACGGAGAGCTAGTTTTTTAAAAAGTGATCGATTACAAGTAGCTAAACGATATTATAGTTAAGACCGGATATCTTTTAGCCTTTATTAATATTATAAGAAAAGACGCTAGTAAAGCCAATTAGTTTACTGCGCTTAATTTCCGAAATCGCTATTACCGCATCAAAATGGCCAAAGGCGAAAAATAAAAAAAGGCATTTAAAATAATATGTAGACTTTATAGGTATAGAGTTATATCTATGGAACTTACCAACGTTTCCGCTACTTTTTAACGATTAACTATAATTACTTTTAGATAAAATTTGGACAAATTTAAATTTTTTTAGCTAAACGATATCCTTATTTATTTCGAAAGTTTAAAAAAATACTAACACCATGTTACTTAAGTATTTCCAACTTTGAACGAAGCAGTCATAGGCGTTAACCTAACCAAAAGCGTATAGCATATACAGAAGCCAAATCTCTTAAGCTATATTATTATTTTAAAACAGATTTAAATTTAAGATTATATATTAAAAGCAATTAAGAATTAGCCAATTCCTAATAAAGTAATCGTTACAAACATCAGTTAGTTCTTAGAATATACTGGATATGTACGCAACTTAATTAAAGACTTTAAAAACCTAGCTAGTCTTTTAACAAAACGGACCACTAAAGAATATACCGAAAAAGAATTCGAACGTTCGGAAAATGCCAAAAAAGCCTTTCAAGCAATTAAGAACAAGATTACCAGTACCTTCGTAACGAAAACCGAATTACCACGAAAAGGAACGACTAAAAACAAACGCATCAAACTATGCTTTTACAGGAATCTTGAAACAATAAGAAAACAATAAAAAGTAATATCCCGTAGCTTACTTTTCCAAAGCTCTTAAAGACGCTAAACCTATATATTTCACTTACAATAAGAAACTTTAGCAGTTATTTTGGTACTTAAAAAACAAGAACCTTTTCTTTACGGAACTAAGAAACCTTTTTATATTTATTCTAATTAAAAAAGTCTTACCAAATTTATAGCAACTTAGGTCCTAAACAAATATTACGAAACTTAAATAGTTTTCTTATTAAAATTGAAGTTTAAAATTTATTACATCAAATATAAAGAAATGTCTAAGCTGATATTTTGAATTATAAAGGCTATGACGATTTTAGGTTCCCAAATATTATATGCAAATGTTACAACTTATAAAAAACGGTACTTTATAACTATATTTAACTTTAAAATAACCTACGCCGAAAGTCCTAGCAAAGTTCAAAACTTTCATAATCCGAATTAAACGGAAAAAGGTGAAATAAATAAAAAGATAATCCTAGGATTAATTTTTATACCATGGCACGATATACATGCCTAAGGAATAGCAAAAACAGTTTATTAAAAAACTTTACGAAAAAGCTTTATATAAACATTAAGGAATTTTCAAAATTACTAAACAATTAAAGGAAAAGTACGACTTTCTTAAGCTCCGCCGAATAGTTGGATAAGTAATAAAAGATTACAATATTTGCAATATGGTTAAGGTAGCCCGATATAAGCCGTACGGCTTATTGTAACCCATGGATATTCCCAATAAAATATGGTATATTATTATTTAAGATTTTATTATCGGCTTACCTTTATCGAAAAACCTAATTACTGATGTTAAATACGATAGGATATAGGTAATCGTTAAACGACTTACTAAATATAAATGTTTCCTATTTTCTAAAGCAGAAATAACAATAAAATAATTAACTTATGTATTTAGACGACATTATCTCGATAAATACGGAGTAGTAAAAGAAATTATTTTCGATAAAGATAAGTTGTTTTATTTAAATTTAATACTAGCTTTTTTAAATAAATTAGAGGTAAATCTGAACTTTTTACCGTTAATTACGTATAAACGATTAGATAAATTAACAATTAAACCAAATCCTGGAATAGTATTTTCGAATTTATATTAAGTATTAATACAACAACTAGGTAAAGATTTTATTACTAGCTTAAATAATCTACAACACCTTCGTTATCGAAAATATAACCTATCCTTTTATATAGCAGTATACGGATACGACATAGAATCTTATCGACCAGAATAAATATTAAATAAGGCTCCGGAGATTATAACGATTATATCACGTGCGGAAATAATTATATTCAAAATTAAGCCTATATAAGCCCGTTTGTGAATTAAGCGGCAGTTTTAATAATAACAAATAGCCCAATATTATAATAATAAAAGGATATAAAGTTTACTTATTACGGTAAAAGCCTAATATCACTTTAAATATCATACAAATCAAAATAGAGAAGCCTAGCGATAAGTTCGATTTTAAAACCTTCGGCCCTTTTAAAATTAACGAATTTATTTCCAAAACTAACTACCGATTATTATTATTTAAAACTCTAAAAATATACTTTATTTTTTACATTTCCTTATTCGAATTAATATCTAAAGATGTCCTATTAAAAAAAACTTAGGATTGAAAAATAGTACCGACAAGTATGAAATCGAAAAACAATTAGATTCCAGAATAATCAAGAACAAAGTCCAGTATTTAGTTAAATAAAAAGAATATTTTTACGAAAAAAAGATAGAGGAATTACCTAATTACTTAACGAATATAAAAAACCTAATTAAAGAGTTTTATTGCTAGAATTTTAACTAACCGTTGCTAATGTAGCCTAAGTTGTTAGTAACAAAAATCGTTTGCTTAAGTTTTACCTTTTGACGTTTTAATAAAAAGGGGTAAATATTTTTATTAGCATATTTATCTTTAAGGCGAGCTATATTCGCTTTTGTTTTTGTAATTTTAACCTTTAATGTACTAGTAAGGATACTTTATTTTTATTAGTTAGACTTAACGAGGCAAAAAGTGGGGCCGGGATGGTAAGGATAACCGGAAATGGGGCCGGTATAGTAAAAACAATAAAGAGTGGGTATGGAGCCGGTATAGTAAAGATAATCGACGAAAGTAGGGCCGAGATGGTAAGGAAAGTCGAAAGCTAGGCCGGTATAATAAAAAGGATAATAAGGAAATAAGGTGTGAATAGTAGAGATAATTAGAGGCCGGGTTGGTAAGGTAAAAAAAACCGAAGAAAATTAAGGCTGAAATAATAAAAATAATAAAAAAAGGAGCGGGGTATAAGGCCGGCATAATGAAAATAATCGAAAGCCGGGTTGGCGTAATAAAAATAATAGAAAGAAAATAAGGCCGGTATAATAAGGATGGTTAAAGGGAAAAGGGGTTATAAAGCCGAAATAATAAAAATAAATCGAAAGTTTAACCGGGGTAATAAGGTTAATATTATGGAATATAAGGCCGGCGTAATAAAAGTAAATGAAAGTTAAAGCTGGAAAAATAAAAATACAAAAGCTGGAATAATAAAAACAAGAAGGAATACGGCTAGAAAAGGAAGAATAAATAGGAACGGGTAAAACGAAAATAAGAATAAAAAGTAATCAGCCGGTTCGGTAAAAGTAAATAACCGGTATTATTATATAACGAAAAAAAGCCGGCGTAAAAAAGAATATTAAAAATATTCCGGGCCGGATTATTATAGATATTAATTGTTAAGTATAAGAAATAACGTGAAAATTAAGCGCAATAAAAAAGCGGGCTTAATAACGACAACGGCCGGATAAAACGACAAAAAAGAAGAGGAGAGGGGAAGGCCGGCCAAAACCGGGTTGAATAAATTAAACCGTATTTGTTATATATAAAAAACCCGGCATAATAACGATAATCAGCTGGATATAGGGCCGGTATATAAAGGATTGTTAAAGGTAAATAATGCCAGTATATTTAGGATAACCGAAAGAAAATAATATCGATATAATAAGGGTAATTAGAAATTAGGCCAGCTATAATAAAGGAGAGAAAAAGGAAAGAAAGGGAGAAGGCTGGTATAATAAGAATAATAAAGTGGAACGGGATAACCGGCTTCTAATTAGAGCATAATTGCAAAGTATACTTTCGGAAACGCTTAGTAGTGGGTTTAAACGTAGTTTGTATTAAATGTAGTATTAAAATTATAATAAAATGTAATAATAAGATTACGCCCGGCGAAAATGAACTTTTAAAAATTAAATGCGTAATATAAAAGAGCCGATTATCCAAAACCGGATTTAAGTTCCGGTATACTTTTTTATTTTATTAATTGAAGGCCGGGCCGGTATAAAAAAAATAATTGAAAAAAAGAAAGGCCGGTATAATAAGGATAATGGAAAATAAGGCCGGTTATTAAAAATAACTAAACAAAGGTATAAAGCCGGTATAGTAAGGAATAGTCGGAAATCCGGCCGGAATAGTAAGAATAATTCCGGAAAATATTTAAACAGGGCCGGCGTAATAAAAATAGTTAAAAGCAAGGTCCGGAATAAAGAAAATCAAAAAAGCTGGAATAAAGAAAATAAGTTACAAATAACGCCGGGAAAGTGATAATAAATAAAAACCCGGTTAAAGGATAATATAATGAATTGGGATAGGGTAATTCGGTTTTGATTAATAAATAACTGCAAAAATGTTTTCGTAAATATATTTAATAGTAGATTTAAACATAGTGTCAGCAGTCACAGTGATCAAATGCAGAAAGCTGGCGAGTTCTGTATGCGATGGTTCTTTAACTGTTCTGATGGACAAATCCTGTCCGTGGCAATCGCCTTAAGTACATGATTTGGGCGGTCAAAGGGGAAGCGGTGGACAAGGCATGTCGCATGCTGCATCCTGCAGCCCTACACCGACAAAGCCTTCCAGCCTGCAACACCTGAAAGCACCAAATGCCGACACATAGTTTATATTAAATAATATTGAAATTATGATAAAGTTTATTAATAAGGTTACGCCCGGCGAAAATACACCTTTACAAATATATACGTACTATAAAACAAATAATTATTAGAAATCCGATTTAAGTTTTTGTACCTTGTTTTATTTTAATAAGCAAAATTAAAACCCGGTACGGTAAAAAAATGGGTAATTAGTATAATAATAATGAAAAGTTTTAATTAAGTTTAATAAGAAACTTAATGGAACCGGGATAATGAAAATAATTAGGAAAATATAAAGCCGAGATAATAAGGATTTTGAACGGTAGGGTTAATAAAGTAAGGATAATAAGGAAAGGTGCGAGGCCAGTATGGTAAGGATAATAAAAAAAGTAGGTATAAAGTCGAAATAATAAAAACGATGAAAAAGTTCGGCCGGAGTAATAAGGATAGTATTAAGGGGATACGGGGCCGGCGTAATAAAAATGGATAAAAGTAAGGCCGGGGTAACGAAAATAAAGAAATCGGAAAAAAGAAAAAGGAAATAAGGTTGGGAAAATAAATAGAAATAAATGTTGGTAAGGCAATAATGTAAATAAAAATATAAACCGGTACGGTAAAAATAAATAGTTAGCATTAAAATAACGAAAGATTTAATATAAAGAAAGGTATTATAAATAGAAATTCGTATTAGAAGTTATAGATAAAACGCGTTAGGTAGGAAGAAATATATTAAAAAATTAAAATTAAGAATATAAAAAGAAAGAGAAAAAAAGAAAAAAAGGATTAAAAAAAGGATAAAAAAAGCAAAGATTAACGTAAGCCGGATTCGACAGTAAATACAACCTCGGTTTTCGTCCGTTATGTTTCTGTTAGATGTTTTGGGATTAGAGTGTAAGGAATAATACGGGTAATTATAATAAGGACTAGTCTAAAACTTGGCCTTTTTTTTGAAATAGAAATGAGCCATTACTTATAAAGCAATTACCCCGCGACGACTTCGTAACGATTGCGTCGGGATGATATATAAAGAGCTTAGCGCCCCTTTAAGGATGCGTATATTTCTTTAGCCCTTAATAAAGCTCTTCCCCCCTTTTAGGCCTTTGTTTTTAAAGGTTTAAATAAAACCTGCTTTATTATATACTGTAGCTAGTGAGATATCCTTATTAAGGAGTCGTAACGCTTTCGTAATAAATAGAAATAATTGATAATTAATAATAAGATATGATCGGTATGATTTTTTTTAGATAGGCGGTATACCCGGGATAATTTATAGCGAGATAATTGAAATGCCGAGAATTCTGCCGGTAAGAAAGCTTTACCGCTTTTGGGTATATCGCTTTCGGTATATATAAACCATCTTTTTTTCTTATTACTTAATTGCTTTTTTTTATATCGTGCTTGTTAGTATATAGCTTATTATTTGCTTACGGCGAGTTCGTTTGTTTGAATTTGCTGCAGGTTTTTATATCCTTTCGTTGTTAATTAGTAGCGAAATAGATTTTTGTTCGTAATTCGTTTTTAGATTTGTTTTTCTGCATTTTCGATATAACTTTTCATAGATTTCTTAATTTTCAAAATATCTTTTTTTAAAAAGAAACAAGCCTGTATTCTGTAAGTATTTTTCGGTAACTTTTTTTTCGTTAATGATTCGTTTTTAAGGCCGCCCGCGATATTCCGTATTTTCGATGTATTATGGCGATGGTTTACGCGCCTAGTTATTGCTATGAAGTTGATAAGGCTTCGAAAAACATTGATAAGTATGTTATTTTTCGAAATAGCGGTAAAGTTATGGTCAAGGTAATTTTTATGCGTTACTGCTTTTTAACAATAGTAATGTTAATTCGTAGCGATAGGTTTCCGCGTTTCTTTTAAGTTTGCTGAAAAGTTTGCAAAGTCGTTTCATGAGCTTACCGAATTCGAGGTTGTTGGTAAAGGCAAAATTAAAGCTTTTAAGGAAAATTTTATTATTTACAAACGCGAAATAATTTTTTTTCTTTTCTTTAATAAATATTTTATCAATGTGGTATTTAGTTTGAAAAGACTTGGATTAATGTTAAAGCTTATTTTAATAAGATATATTAAATTTATAAAGAACATGTGAGTTTTTTCCTTAACGTTTTTATAACGAATTATGTAATTAACTTGCTGTTAATTCGGTATTAATCTTTTTATAATAAACGCCGGTATTTTTTAAGTTCGTTATTTTAAACTTTTATCTGGTAATAACCGGGTCGTTTTTTTGCGATCCGTTCCTTTGTAACTTTTTTAGGAAGATATTTAGTAAATAAAGGATATCTGTACCGTTTTTAACGTAAGTACTTAACGGCTTTTTTTCTTAATTAATTATTAACTTTTTGCGAAAAGAAAAATTAAGTATGTCATTAATGTTACCGAATAATACGTTACTTTTACTACGAAAGATAATAAGCAAGGTAATAAATAAGGCAATAATAGCGCGTAGGCGTTTTTGTAATAATTAGATAATTTTCGTTTCGATCTTGTTATAAGCTGGATTTAAGTTTTGCTTTGAGATACCCGATAGACCGTATATATCCTACTGTAAGGTAAATATACTTAAAGGTTTAGCGGTAACGCTTTTTGATAAATAATAAATAATAACTAACGTTTCTTTTATATTGCGATTTTTTTGTTGTACTATATTTTCTTTAATGATCCTTTATTTCTTTTGATTTTCTTTGCTTTAGTAACGTTTTATATAAAGTGGCGAGCTTTTTTGATAAATAATTATACGGTTTTTAAGTATTTTCTTCGGGAGGAAAACCTTCTCATTTAATAAGATATTACCTGTTTTTATGGTTTTTTCGGTATGCTAGAACTTCTTTTATTTCCCAGCGCTTTTCCGCTTTTATATCGAAGTTACTTTTCCGCTTTTTCTTAGGGTTACTTTTGCTGTGCCATAGCTTTAATAGTGATATAGGGAAGACATTATAGATTTTGTTGTCTGGAGATGGGAGTTGTATTTTGCAAGTTAGTTTCGAATCCATAACTTTCGTGATTTGAAAAGGTTTAATATATTTATCGGAAAGCTTCCTGTTAGGCCTTTTCTGGTTAATATGTTTGGTGGAAATCTTTACTTATTGTTTCTTTTGAAATTCCTTCGTAAGGAGGCTTTTGTTATAGTATTTCTTATACGTATTTTGGGTTTTATGAAGTTATTTCTGTAACGCTTTTTTTCTTATATCGTTGCAACTTTTTTTTGGGCTGCTTTAATAGGTTTGAAGTTTTTAAATTGTTTCGTCGTAAATACGACGTTTCTTAAAATTCGTGGCGTATATTCGAAAAGCGTTTCGGTTAATATTATTTTGGTTATTAAATGGTAGTTGTTATTATATGTAAATTGTGCCGTTAATAAGTGTAACGTTTAATTTGCTTAATTTAAGTTGCAGAATATTCGTAGATAATACTTTAAACATTAATTTTAACGTTCCGTTTATTTATCTGTGTATAAATAAAAGGCTGTATTTAACTTTCGTTTAATTGCAAAAAGTTCGCAAAGGGTCTTTTAGAAATTATTCGTAAATAAAGAATTACGGTTAGAAATTATATTATCGGACGTGTTGTATTAATTACAGACGTAATAAAAAAGTATTTTAGTTAAACCGTTAGCGGTAAGCTTCGTTATCGTAACGATATAATAAGTATATTTCGTTATTTTATTTACAATAACGAAAATAACGTTATAACTTTTTTTCGCCGTACGGGTTTATAAATAACGGTAGGCTTATAATAACATCTATGTTAATTTCCTGAAACGGGTAATTTAAAATCCGTAAAAAAACGAGTTTTCCGTACGGTTAATATTATACCGCCTTAGATTTTTGACATTTAAGATAACTTTTCAAGTAATTTTTTACGTTTCGCTTTTGTGTTTTTCAAAAGTAGTTTCGAGCTAACCGCTTGTATGTTTTCGTTACTCCGAAATGGCTTATTATAGGAAAATTATAATACTGGTTAACGAATTTTTTACGTAAATCCGGGTTGTATGGCATATAAATTGCGCCCTTGTATCTTAATAAGCCGTTTTTTTCCTTAATACGTCATAATTGCTTGCCTGTTCCGCGTTCCCTGGAGCGCCTAGTTTCCCAGGTTTTGCCAAGAACAAATTTATCTTTTTGTTATAGCTTAAAAATTAAAGCAGCTATTGGGCTTTTTTCTGGTAATAATACTGTTTTGGTAGCGTTACTAACGTTTTGCTGCTATAGAATAAACAGTTTGCAACTTGCAGTTCCAGCCAGTACATACCTTATCTTTTTAGGTACGTCTTTGGCCGCCTTGTTTTCGGGTCTGCATGCATTTTTTTAACGAAATATCTGCGACTTTTCTAATAAGTTGACAGATATTCGCAACTTTAAAACTTAACTAAGGTATGTTTATTTTTAATGTTTTTTTTTAATTACCTTACCGTTATCTCTTTTCTGGATTTTTTCTTTTTTATTATTTTATAGCAAGTTAGGCCTTTTTAATAACCTATTAATTAGGTTACTTTTCCCCGGCCGGAATGTGATAACGAAATCGACCGTTATAAGGTAATCCAGCTATTATAGCTGCTTCGTATTAGGCCATTGCTTTAATTTCAAATATTTGGAATTAAAATGATTTGTAATAACTTTAACGGAAAATTGCGAATAGTTAATAAAATAACGCCATTTTTTAAAGCCGTCGATAATAGCTAAAAGCTTGCTATTTCCTATCACGTAACAAGTTTTTTCCAACGTTATTTTTCGAAACCTAAATGCCCCTAGGTACCAACGGTCTTTATATAACTAGGATATAACTGTTTTAATAATTTTTCTTAATGTATTCATCGAGATATAAACAAGTAACGACGGGTTAAAATACTTAAATATCTTCCTTGCTATAAAGGCTGCTTGGAATATTTTAAACGTTATCCTTTTGCAAAAAAAATAGCTATATAAAACTTTTAACCTTTCCTCAAAACGGATCCGTTAATAGAATAGATATTTTTGCATAAATTTTAATAAATTTTCGATAAAATCCTGTAAATTTTAAGAATATTTAGATATTATAAATGCTGTTCGGTAACGGCCAGGTTTTAATAACCTTAACGCAACTTCTTTTTATTTTAATGCCACTTAGCGAAATTTGAAATTTTTAAAAAAAAAACTAACGATATATAAAATTTACACTTGTTAATATTCGCATAAAACTTCCATTTCCTTAACCTTTCGAGTATTTCTCGAATATGCTGCTCGTACTTTGCTAGGTTTTTGCTATATATCAGTATGTCGTTAAGGTAGATTATGCAAATGTAATCCATTAAGCCCGTTAACGCTCGGTTAATATATATCTAAAACGTAACTAGGCCGTTAAAAAGTCCAAACGGCAGCATTAAGTATTCGAAATAACCATATCTCGGTTTAAAAATGGTTTTCCATTTGTCGCCTTTTTTAATACGTATTCGACGGTACGTATCCTTTAGGTCCAGCTTGGTATATATCTTAGCAATTGCTAAATAATCCAGAATTTCTTATATTAACGGTAACGGAATGCGGTTTTTGCAAGTTATCCGATAAAACCCTTTATAATCGATATAAAAGCGCAAAGTACCTCCTTTCTTTGAGGCGAATAATATAAGGGCTCCTGCTGGCCTATTGCTCCGCTTGATCCATTTTTTTTTTTTTTTTTGCAACCTCTAAGAATTTTCTAAAAGCCTTAAGTTCCTTTTCTAAAAGTGGGTAAAAGGGTTCCTAGGAAGGTTCCTTTCCGTTAAGTAGGTTTATTACATACTCGTAAGGTAAATATTTTAGTAACTTAGCAACTTCCTTTTTAAAGAAGATATCGGCGTAATCGCTGTAATATTCTTTCTTATACTTTTTGTATTTTTTCGATATAGACTTTCTATCTTCCTTTTCGTCTTATATCACTTTATTTTCGTTATCCGGCTTCGTAAATATAATGACCGCTACCGTTATGGCGAAATTACTGTTTCGTAACTTCTTTACTAAGCTAACGAGCTTAATATCTTTGGGTTTGAATCGATATTTCCATTAAAGTAATAGCTAATTAATAACGGTGTTTATTATTCGAAGTTATGGAAGCCTTAATAAAATATCCAGTCTTTTTGCCTTTATAATGGCGAAACGATATTTTTTTAGCTTCGTAATATTAAATAAGTTTATAATTCGTATTTATAACGTAACATATCCGTATGTCATAATAAAATTGCTTAAGTAAGTTTTTAACCTCGGTTCGGATTTTAATCAAAATAACTGGCCATTTTTTTCAAACGCTTCGCGGCGTATCGCGTTATAGTTTACCCTTAAATTTACTTAATTACGAAACGTTATTTATTAATTCCTTTTGCGTATTTTTAAGGAATAATGCATACGTAATAAGAAACTTTTTTCTTATTAGCGGAAGTTATTTATAAGGTTCGAATTTGTACCTATCGAAATTTTTTCGAATATTTCGTTTAAAAATAACCTTTTCTACCATAACCAAAGCACGTCGTTTCGGGGCAGTAACTAGGTATATAACCCCTTTTAACGTAGTAGCTGTATATATATTGTTAAAATATATCCGATATGTTTTAATTTTTTTTAGGATATTCGAATTTGCAATGGCCCATTTTTCCGTATTTAAAACAAGCTCTTTACGGTACTTTTAAGAGCTTTTCGCGAAATGTAGTTATATTTATTATACGGCTTAAGTTCTGTAATAATTGTAAATTCTAAAGTAACTGCTGGATTTTAGGGGAGCGTCGGTTTGTTTGCGGCGTAAGGTTTTTTAAAGCAAAGGCCCGGGGTAATAATTCCATATTTAAAGCTTTTTTAAAGCTGCATCTAGGGTTTTTCGCAAGGTAGTTACGGATATAAAACTGGTTATATAAAAACGTAACCGTATAATAAAACGACTTATTAGAAAAACGGTATTACTTACTTATAAAAACATAATAAAGGGTTGTTTATATCGTTAATAAAAAACGTCGACCGTTTTATTAAGTTTTTGATATATCGTATTAAGTTCTGCGTTAATAAAAGTAAGCTGCCGTATCGCATTTCTGAAAGCATTTTCGGAGATTATTTTTAAGCCTTGCCAGTTTATAAAGCAAATATAGCGAAAATTTTATACCTTGGTTTATACGGCTTCGTTGCTTTCCTATAATTTCTAATAAATATTTGCATATAAGTTAGGTATAACGTACGTCAACGCGTAAGTTACTCCGTAAGGTTGTAACGAAGGCTTTTAATCCTCGAAGGTAACATTTAGCTAAGTTATAAAGTTCGTATATTTTAGGTAAGTCTTGCCTTAATACTTAAAGTTGGGCAAGATATTAGGTAATCTATCTCCTCTTTCTATTTTCTGCGAAATCTCAGCTCGCTCGCCGATAGGTAACGTAAATCCCTTAACGTTCGAGCCTATCGGAAATGTAAGGTTTGTAAGTATCGTAACTTCCGAAATCCTTATATTAACGGTATTATCAAACGTTGTAAAACCTGACCCGGAAGGAATATACGTAAAACTCGTTACGTTTTCGTTAAGGCCACGTAATGCAGCATTTAGCTGTTAGACCTCATGGTCTAGCTGTAAACGTCGTTATTTCTTCGTAATAATTTCTTGCAAATATCGTAATTTTTTTTCTAAGCGGTCGTTCTTAATATTTAATAGTTAAGCTTGCTTTTCGTATTCGCTAAGCCGTTACCGGGATTTTAATAAAGTAAGCTCAGGCTTTAAGGTTTAAGTAAACTTAGTAACTGGAACAGCCGGTTCGTCGTTGTATATAATTGTAATTATCTCGCTTATTTTTTATAATTTGATCGAAATAAGAAAGTGTTAATCTATTAGATATTTTAAAACTAGAATGTAAAAAACAATACGGGTATAATAGAAACTAATTTGAAACTTACCTTCTTTCCTTAAAATGGGAATAAGCCACTACTTATAAAGCAATCATCCCGCGACGACCTCGTAACGATTGTGTCGGGATAATACATAAAAGGCTTAACGCCTTTTTAAAGATACGGATATTCCCTTAACTTTTAACAGTTTCTTTGTTAATTATTTAACCGTAAGTTAATCCGGTAATAATTAGATTTAATAATAGGTTCGTTTTAATTCTTTTTCCGAAACTTAGTAAGTTTCCGGTATTTCTATTTATATATTATATAAATTATTTTAATTTAAATTATTAATAAGAAAATGAAAAAGAAGCTGTGGTTGTATAGCTGTAAAGAGTTAATAAGGTTTGCGGTTTCTTTATACGATATAATATATAAACGGTTTTAATTTAATTTACAAAAGAAAAAAAGCTTTCCGGCTGGCCGCGTTACGTCGAAACGGTAAAAAATCGCTTTCGGTTTCCTGTTTTATATTAACGTTATTAAATATATTATAATTTAACTTAAACACGAAATGAAAATAAGCTTAAAGGGTAACGTACACTGTATTAAATAATATCGAAATTATAAGTAAACATAACGGTATATAATAATAGTAACTTAAAAAGCAGCCGGTTACGTATAGCAAAATAAATTCTTAAGAAAATACGGGCGGCGCCGATTAATCGATTTAATTAACGTCGGAGCACGATTTATATATTCTGTATTACTTTAATAACCGTTTTTTATAATTAAGTTCGTTCTTAATATATTAGAAATAACAAACCCGAATTTAACGCAAATTTAACGTAAATAACCTCCCGATACTTTGTTAAGTAAAACCGTTATAAGGTATTCGACCCATTAGTATAATCACTGCTTACGCAATTTATTTTTTAATATTTTTAATTTAAGATTCCGTTTTTTACGCTTTATTAAATCCTTCCGTTATTCGGGTTTTTTTTCGTTTCGAATTTTATGTTCCGGCTGTTCCGCAGCCGTTGCTGCTTTATATTCCTTTTAACCGGCCATCTTTAAGCGAAATACGACTCGGGCCGTTATTTTGCGTTTGCGAATAAATTTCTTACTTATTTATACGGCGTGGTATACTAGCCGCGCAGCATTACCTAAGCGCGCGGATTGCCGGTGTCGAGCCGGGCCTTATATGTCGATTCGAAAAAGGGTTTTTTGGGAAATGTCGGTTTGGTTCGAATAATTTTAAACGTTAACGGTCGGGTTTATATTAATAAAGAAAGAGGTATAAGCGCTTTACGTGCGCGCGCGGATGATTGCCGGGACCGATTAGCTGGGGGCCGTAACGGCGGTTTTGCAAGTCCCAAAACTGCCAGCCCGGGCGATATGTTTTCTTTACTGCTTTATCGGATACTTGATTTTCGCAGATATATGTTCCGTGCGGAATGCGGCGACGAACCGGGGTTTAATTAACTTCCCGCCTCTTTCCTGTTCGAAAAAGTTATAAACGCTTTTAAGAGCTATAATCCCTGGCGCCTTTTGTTAGATATAAGGGATATCAGTTGCGTTGTTGTATTTAGCTAATTATGCAGTTCCTTAATATGCGTACAGCTTTTATGTAGGCTAGCAACGGAACAATTATCTTCCGATCAAAGCGTAACCTTTTTCAATTAAGGCGCTTCAGCGCACCTGGCTAGCTGACATAGTCCCTTAACGCCTTAAAGAATTCGGGGCGTTAATCGTTACATTTTATCATTTTCTAAAGCCATAACTGTCCATTCCACCTTTCCTCCGGTAATTATATGCTTGTAATTAGCTACTTCCTTATTAGAAATTCCTTTCAGCGTTTTTCTTTAGTAATTTAAGGCCTTTATAAGATCTACTAATGTTAACCGCTTTTTAAAATACCTAAAAGCTTTTCGTAACAGGGCTTTAATTAATTTATTAGCCGACATATCGCTTATAAACGTATAACTTACTTTAATTAGGCTTTTCTTTACTGCTTTTCGGAACTAGATTATATATATCCACGTACTGTAACTTTATTTCTAAAAAGGCGACGTTAACCTTAATAAGCCGTATAATCTGCTAATTATCGCACAATAAATTTAACGGTTTTATATCCAAAAAAACTTTTAATTTCTTAATTAATCGAAAGGAAAATAAGACTTTCTTAATACTATACGCAGAAACTAATAACTCCGTTGCGGTTTTAAAAATAATTATTATATCTTACTTATTTATTCGCTATTTTATAACCTTTCCAAATAACTTTATAATATAAACCTAAAAACCTTTTCGATTAACTACTGTATAGTATTACAATAAAGGCGTTACTTTAAGTATTAAACGAATTCTCGACGCCAAATTGTAATGTTAACGTTTTAATACCGATTAAGTACCGTATAACGCAATTAGCTGCTTTATAATATACGTTATTAAGGTTTAGATTAAATCGGGTGGGTTAAAATATTACAAAAATATATCGGATCGCGTATAAACCGCAACAATAAAAATAAAACCGATTATTTTTTAATATCTATTAATAAAAGCTAAATAAAGTAAGTTAAGATTCGGCAATAACTTAACGTTTACTATAAGCGTTTTTAAACAACTATTCAGACTTTGTTAAGGATTAAATTAACTAACTTATTTATAAAATCGGATTAAAATAACCAGATCTTTCGGTTAAGTCTATTTCGGATTACTTCGATATCCAGAAATTACTATAGGTTCCTATCCTTTATAAAGATATATCGTTTCTATATTTGCTAGATTAACTAATCGACAAAGGCTTAATTTTTCTTACTGTACGCGGCAACAATATCGTCGACGTAAAAAAAAGTAATACCCCTTAACGAAGGAAATAATAATGCTTATAAGGAACTGGGCTAAGTCCTAAATCTTTAAACGTACTAATAAAGTCTTTTTGCCAAAATAATAGCGATTCTTTCAGGCCGTATAGTACATTCCTAATCAGATGTATCCTGCTACATTAAGGTATCCTGGAGATATTTTTATATCCGCTTGAAAGCCACAAGACGTTAGTACTTCAGACTTTAAGTTACTAATAATCTGTGCGCTACCCTAAAACGGAAAGGTTATCGCTAAAAAGGTATTAACGGCCCACTAAAAGTTTAATATATCACGATACTTTAGAAGATTACGTAGGTAAATGGGCTTCAACTGTGATTATCATTAACTTCTGCCTTTTCTAACCTTTTGAAGCCTCGTTACGTCGAATGCAATGTTGAAATTTGTAAAAATAACAGGTGTTGGTACATGTATCACAGCCTAAAATAAGGTGTGGCTACAGGTACTCTTTCTGAAGGAGGTTGATTAGGTTAGATTGGACGAATAAAGATAAAGCTTGGCGTAGCTATACCAATATGTAACGCTGACGCCTTGTGGCCTTCAAGCGGATATATTGTATAAAGTAAATTCGTGTTAAGAAAGGCGTTTGTAACGTTATATTACCTAACCTTTAGATTAAACCTATCTGTAATAACTACTAAAACTTTAAAAGACCTTCCGTCTAAAATAAATGCGTATATATCGCGATAAACGCTTTTAAATTATTAATCAGCTCGTACGACAAAACGGACCTTACATTTTTAAACCAGCCATATTTATCAAACTTGTAAACCTATACCTATATATATCCTAAGACCTATTTCCTTTTAGTAAGGGATTAATCGACGATTTCCCAAAACTGCATATTCTTATAATTTTGTAAGTATACCTTTTCAGTCTTTAAAAGTATTTTCCTTAATAAATATATACTTAATTCTTTATAGTTTTGCGGTAATAACGGTAGATCTCGCCTATATACCCGGCCTTACAACTTAGGTAACACTTTTATTTTCAATTTTGTTTTTAGTATATTAAAACTTTTCCCATTAAGGTAACGCGTACTTCGAATGCTTATTCGCCTTAAACTCTCGCAACTTGCCGACCGGTTATTAATCGTCTTTATATAATAAGCTAAACGTCCTAAATTAAAAACGACTTCTAACACTTTATAATCGTATCTAATAATATTACTCCGGTACGGAATATAGGGAAAACCTATATTTTGAACTCGGTAAATGCTTTCGTTTTTTACTGTTATATTAAGTTAAATAACTTAACAAAAGCCTAAGGCCGCGATTATTCCTTCCGTTAACACCATAATTATAATAGTTGTCAAGGTACACGTTAACAGCAGCAATAGTCCAGAGAACGGAAATAGTTAAAATATAGCGGTCGTATAAAAATAATTAATTTTTTACAAACAGGTTTATTCTTCCTTATTCTGTACGTTATTTTAAACGCTTAAATTATTTTAAGGCCATTTTTCCTACCTAGCCGGTAATGGAATTATTTTATTTAAATCTTTATCTTCTTTTTATATATATATAAAATGGCCATTAACCTAATTAAATACGTAAACCTGTTAGAGTAAGTTTTATAGCTCGTTTCGGTAATATAAAAAAGGTGGTTTTTTAAGTTTTTAATATTACCTGAAAAGGTAACTTTTTTGTTAAACTATACGTCTCGAACAATAGTAACCTTATTCGTTAACAGGTGTCAAATTTCGTAAATATTTATTAATTAATAACCGACAAAAAAACCTATTTACGTTCTGGAATTTAACTTTTCAAATCTTTATTTTTCCTTTATGGCAACGATTATTATAACGTAGGCCATTTAATCGTAAGCTTATAAAGGGGTCTATTAAAGCTTGCAATCAAGCATTGGAACGCCGTTTTTATATACCAAGTAAATATAATAAACCTCGTCTAGGGTTTTATAAAAAAGAGCGTATTTAAGGGTACGGTTATATAGGTATACTGTAGCTTTAAAAATATATACGATTAAAAACGTAGGTAATTTAATGCTATTTAGCAGTATAATGACTTTTTTTAATTATACCTTTTAAGTATTTCGTACTCCCGTTTTAAGCCTAAATATGCGGTACTGAAAGCTTAAGCTTAATATTAAATAGAGGCGATTAAAAAATATTTCGAAACAGTTAATTTTTTAAATTTTCGTTATTACGTTTAAATATCAATAAGAAAACCGTATGTTAATGCTTTAAAACGCTTTGCAAGTATCGGAACATAATAATTAATATATCCTATTTTCGATTTTTGAGGTAAATATCCCAAATAAAGCCTGAATACCTATTAATAATGAACATAACGTATCTATACCTTTAAAGATCTTTTTTGAAGTCAATAAAGTCAATAGCTATTTTCTATCCCGATCAGGACGCTTCTTCTCTAGGCTCGCGGTGTATTTGCCTTTTAGCCTTTGCTTTGCCATATACCTAGCATTCGATATTTATAAAACCCTTTAACCGTATTTCCTTAATATAAAACTGCAACTATATAATTACTTTAAGGCCTCGGTAGCTTAATTGCAGGTGTTATAAAATACCGTTACCAATACGTAGCGGTTTCGTTATCTATAAGTTAACGTTTCGTTTATAAGTAACCAAGGCTACGTAAAATATAATTACATTAATAATCTTAATAACAAACTAATTAAATATATTTATTAAAGTAGCTATAACTTAGTTATACTTATTTCGAAAGCAGTTATTAATCCTTTAATTATCTTATTAATAACTTTTATTTTGGAATTATCGAAATAATACCAAATTATAGGCGAATTGTTCGTAATAAACTACGTTGTATAGCCGCAACGCTTTTGTACCGTTAAGGCTTTAAAGTAATATATAAGTTAATATATAAATATCTGAAAGCGATCGGAAAACGTATAACAGCATAATACGAATACGTTTATTAATTTTATTAAACGTAAAATATAGAAAATATTTTAAAATGATTTATATTTTAAAAAGGTGAAATTTAAGTAAACGTTGTATAATTAATTATTAATTAAACATAAATTGCTATTTATAAAAGGTTTAAAATACTTAAGCTTAAAAATAGTTTTACCGTTTAAAACTTTTTGTAAATAATAATTATTAATAAATATTCTGGTTTCGTCGAAATAATAGAAAATAAGCGGAAATTATTGATAAGTAAAAAGTGTAACGATATAACGGCTTTTAAAAGTTTTCTTATTTGTAAGTTCATTTCAAAATTGCGTTTATTCGAAATTTAATCGTAAAATAAGAAAAAAAGAAAAGAAATATTTATAAAAGGCATTTAAATTTATAGACCTATAAAATGATAATAAAATTAAGTTTTGGCAATTATAATAAATAATTGGATATTAGTTTTCACCATAATAAAAAAGGTATTTTTTTCGATAATAGCCCTATTAAAAGCAAATTCGGATATACGAAAAATATTAAATTAATAATTAATCGGAAATACGTTCTTGCATTTAAACTACATATCCGTAATATAAACCGTTTTAAATTTATGAATTGACTTTTAATTCTCGACGGTAAAATAAATAATAATTCAAATAATACCATTAAAAATAACCGGAATTTAAATAGAAATTCAACGGCAATATTAATAATATTAAAAAACTATTTACATTCTAAAAGGGTTTATAGAAATAATTAATTACAATATAATTGAAAATATGTAAAATTTAAACGTAAACCGTACGGTAATCAATATAACGTTACGTTATATAAATATAATATAATTTATGACCGCCCGTAATATAATCGGTATCCGGCATACCGCCGGCGTTAAAAAGGTAATACTCGAAACATTTGCAGCCGTTCTCGGTACCGAAATATTATGTTTTATAAATTTATTCCAAATAATAAATATAATAAAGAAAAGTAAAACGTGGAGTATAGATAAAACAAACGGAAAAAAAGATATCAAAGTAAAGATAAAAAAGAGATTAAACGCAATACGCATATAAAAAGAAATAAAAAGATAAATATACAAAAAAGAAAAAAAGGTAAACTTAAAAAACGAAATAAAATAAGAAATTAGGCGGAATATAATTAATCATTTAATACGGTGCGTCTTAATTATTACGGCAATCATTTATAATATAACATAATTTACGTACTTACAAACGGAAAGTTATTAATAAATTTACGCAGCCAGATTTGCGAATACGTTACATTAATTTAATAAAAATATTATTAAAGATTAACAGCTTCAAAAAGTAATTATAAAAATATAACTTTTACAGAATTAAAGCTAATAACTAATTAGTTACCGATTAGCCACCGATTTACTTACTAATATAAATCTACTATCTAGCAGCTAATAGAAAAACACTAAAATGGAAATAACCTAATATACTTACTTTTTAAAATCTACTTGCGACTGGTCGGAGATCACCTTATCCTAGCCTACAGTTATTCATTATCTTACATTTCTTTTTACCGGCTAATAAAATTAAACACCTAGTTAACCCCGATAGATATCGTAACGCGTTCCGTAAGCAATAAATTCGTTATATTTTCAACATATTAAAATTGAACAAAAGACTTTTATGTCTATAAATTAAGGATTTTTTAAATAATTAATTTTTCTTTTCGCTCGGCGTTTATTTTTACGAAAAAAGGATAATATCGGTTCGAGGGTATGTACCGTTATACTGAATCTCCAAGATAAAATATATGACATTATAAATAACATTAAACTTTTTATAATTAAATTTTAGGTTATTTTTTAGTTATTCTTTATCCTTATTTTATTTATAAGTTTTTAAAACAGAGTATAAAAATTTGTTTAACACGGTACTAATCCAGGTTAAAAAATTATAGTTTATCATTAAATCTTATTTTGAAGATTTTGTTATTTTCGAAGGTTTTTTTTTAATTAGGTTAGTGTAATACGAAGAGTCATAGCTTTTTTGCGCAGCCATAATTAACTCCCAAAATAGGGCCTGACTTAACTAAGGTAAGTATTGCCGGTCGTTGGTTGTTACCCCTCGTAATCTTTTATGCCGTTAACGTATATTAAGAATAGTTTTTTACCTTTGACGATAAAGCATAACGAACTTCGGCCTGCGAGTGCAACTCTACGTACGCCCCATTCACGAGCACGAGGGAAAGCTAATGCATGAGGATTACTACGCCATTCCGGATTGCACTCTCCGGATCGGAAACGAATACCTGTGTCCGGCCATACCCATTCGACGGCTGTCTGAGGATTAGTATGCGAGGCTCCAGAGCAAGTCTTGCAAGTTCCTTACTCCGGTGCAGTCTGCCATGCAACCCGAGTCCGAGGGCTACCAGACCACATATATCCGCCAGCAGCCAGTTTATTATCTCCCGCAGATCCGAGCGTCGCCAATTCTGTTAAACCTAGCAACGCCATGGCTTAATTAGCTAACAGGCCAGCGGAAATTCCTTCGGTTACTCCGGTACCTTTATCTCTTAACTACCATTGTATTTATTTGTATTCAAGGTTTATTACCTTTACCATTTATCCAGGCTTCTAAAGGTCATGTAACCTTTAATACACTTCTACTTCAGTTATAGGCTTCAGTGTGTGATGCGGAGTCTCACAGATTCACTCGACGCCGGATCTGTTCAAAGCTGCCGTTGGCCAGGAATCATCACCGCTCCGCTACAAGCTCATAAAGGCCTTCCCCGCGGGTCAATGGAACCCCCACACCCTAACAATGGCCGTCAAGTATTAACGCGGCCTCCAAGCCATGTCCCTGTTTCGCTTCCAAGACACCGCTTCATCAGGCGGCGGCGACGGCGGCGACAGCGTTAACGTTGTGCTCGGGCTTCGTCGTCTCGATGCGATGCAGTGGGAAGGCTGGTGTTTTCAGCTGACTCGCCGGGAGTCCTCGCTACCTCCAGCGTTGGTTTCTCAGGCGGCTAACAGGAAAATGAAGGAGCTCATTAGGAGTCGTAGATCCGAGGCGGTGACGGCAGCCGCACTTCGTAATACCCTCGGCGACGACTCGCGTCTCTTTTTCAACGCCACGGTCACCGGTGTACAACTTCAAGGGCGTTGGTATGTTTCGGTATCGGTGTCGGCACGGCCCGAGATGCCGGCCGGGGACGTCGACCGACCCACAAACCAAAGCATATCACACCCACAGCTCGAAAGCGTCCCTGCCAGCTTGGCCCCGCATCACGATTGGAGCGCACTGGCTGACCGGGTCTATTCTTTCCCAACCTCAATTCCATCTACCGTACCGCCGTAGTCTTATTCCGCTTCTGCTTCGGCGCGTTCTGCGCTGCCAGCCCCGAGAGAAGGGAGCCAATTGACCACTCCCCACGGGTGCCACTCCGCAGTATAGTCCACGTTACAGTTCTCAATCTACGCCTATATACACTACCCAGTATCAGATATCATCTCGGCAGGTCCCAGATATCTTGCACCTGCAGCCGCAGGCTCCTCCGTCTCGGCCTCCGCCATCGTCAAGTCTGTTTCAGACGCTCCAAATTCATCCTCCAGAGCTTGGGGCGCGCGAGCACCTCCCTACATCTCCAAAGCCGATTTACGCCCCGAGTCAAGGCGCGGAGTACTATGCGAGGTCGGCGGATCATTCATTCCGTTACAGTGAGCTGAGGGACGAGGAGAGCATCTCCTTAACTGCCCTTAACGCAGCACTCACCAGAGTTTACAGGTGGCCTTACTAGCGCGGGAACTCATAGATTCCCTGGCATATCGATACGCTGACTGCCGAGATGCTTGTCCAGCCTCTGACCGATTTCATCCCAGAACCGATTCTGAGTCCGCCGTGCCACAATTCCTTATTGACGCGGCTGAGGTTTAACCTCCGAGGCCGTTCGGAGGATACAGCATAGTGTGCGGGGCGGCACGGCACGGAGTTTGGTGTCAACAATTGCAAGTCACGACACCAAGAGTTGGAGTTGAAGTGTATAGTAATCCGTAAGTATGCGGGAATATTCCAAAGAACTTGCTCAAACGTGCTCAAACACAAACACTCTGAAGGACTCAGTCATCTTTGAATTCACTGACGCGAACATGACAGTCAGGAGCCGTGAAAGTCGAAACCATATAAACCGGCAAGATGTCTCAAAGTTTGTTCAACTCATCATTCTTCACACCTCGTCCAAGAACGTCATACGTACTTAGCACACCCTGCCTGCCTTGGTCACAATGTACACCCTGAAATCAACCTGTCTCGCCATCATGGCAACCACCCTCTTCCCCCTCTTAACCCAAGCCCACCCTTTCCACCCGGAATCCTTCCTCGCCGGACGCGGGCCCCACCAACAACTCCCCCGGCGCACCATCGCCGGCATCTCCGTCATCGACACCCCAATCGTCCGCGCCGCGCAACAATTTGCCCGCGACAACGCCGACGACGGCCTCTACGGGCACGTAATGCGGTCCTGGATCTTTGGCGCCGCCATGCTAAGCCACAACGCCACCCTCCGCAACCTGATCGACGAGGAAGTCCACGCCGTCGCCGCCCTGCTCCACGATCTTGGGCTAGACCAGCGCCTGAACTCACCAATCGTCAGCGCCGACAAACGATTCGAAGTGGACGGGGCGATCGCGGCGCGGAACTTTATCCGTGCCCACCGCGATGGCCGCCGCTGGGATGAGGTCCGCGTCCAGCGTGTCTGGGACGCGATCGCGCTGCATGCGGAGTTGAAGATTGCGCCGTTCAAGGAGATTGATGTTGCGACTGTGTCAAGGTCGGTGAGGTTGGACTTTTCGGAGCCAGAGGAGGGGATTACCCAGGAGGAGCACGATCGGGTGTTGAGGGAGTTTCCGAATGTGAATCCCAAGGAGAGGGTTAAGCAGGGCATGAGCTGGTTGTGTCGGCTTAAGCCGGATTCTACTTATGGTGAGTTACCTGTGGACTGGATGAAGTTTGCTTGCTTCGAAGGGAGAGGTAGTGGCTAATGTGATTGTGATGGTGCAGATAACTGGGTCCAGGGGTATGGTGAGCGGCTTGTCGAGGGGTATAGCCCCAAGGGACATCGGATTGTTGATGGCGTGCTTGGACCTGAGTGAGAGAGTTGAGATGATGGGTAAGTGAGCGTGCGAGGGGGGTTTCGGAGATGTTGAAAGGCTTGTGGCTGTGTACGTGAGGCCAAGACATATGCTGGCGGGCTTCACCGCGAGTTCGTCCAATTCCCTTAACCGTGTACGTATAAGAAAGGTCGAGATACGGGGGTTGAACAGGGGCAGGGAGCCTGGCTATAGTTTTTGATGCCGTCATCCGTAGGCATTATAACGGGCTATTGTACTTTGGATTGGATTCCCACGGAACTTATGCAGGTCTTGCTTTGGCCGTGCACTGTGTTTCGGCGTTTGTTGTCTTATGCACCCTTTTGCTTCTATATTACGGTCTACAATAAAATCGCTACATATAGTTTCACTTTTATTAAACCTGCCGGATTCTGTCCCCGGATAATCTTCTTGCGGGGTAAATATTAGCTCCTCTAGTTTCTTAATATATGTTCTAAATTAAATGTGTTTTAAACGACCGTTTAAAATAGTCTCCGTAGGTAAACTAGATAACATTATAATTAAATCTTTTTATTTCGTAATTTTACATTAATTATAAGTTATGTGCATAGTTTTTAAAAATATATTAATTAATATTAAAAATGTCGAAAATTGTAATATTAGTACTAATAGTAATTTATTAATATAAAGCTATTTATAACGATTAAAAGAGGTTTTTAATTATTAAATCTTAAACGTACGATTTATATTAGCAAATAAATTATAAATATTAAGCAATAAGGTTTGTATTATTGCGTTTAATATTAAGAAAATACGTTTTGCGTAATTAAGTTTTATTATAAACTGTTATTTTTTAAGTTTAAAAACTAAAGGAATAATCGTAGTTATATATTTTAACCCGGTTTTTTTATATAATAAAACATTTTTAGTATAATTGCATACGGTTTTTTATGGTTCCTTAAAGCTATCCGGCGTTATATCGTTTAATTGTACATAGTTTTCTTTGGTATTAAGAAATTATTTCGAGATTTTATAGCATGGTCTTTTCGTTTTTAGTTATTTGTAACGCGTTACGACCGTATTTTTGAATTACTATAACGTTCGAAACGTTAGGTCGTAATACAAATTTTTGGGGGGGATTTTCGTTTTCGAAAATAATTTTGTCGTATTTTCCGGCCAGTATTATTTTTTTTATAATTATGCCGAATAAGATTATTAAATTTCGCAGGCGTAATTATAAGGAGGAATATAACGAGTTCGTTTTTTTTATTTTTTAATTAATTTCGAAATTATGCCGTATTTATAGTATTTTCCTAATTATGCAAAGTATAATATAGCTGAAGGTTTATTTCGTTATAAAAACTATGCTTTTTATAAATAATCGTATAATAGGTTTAGGGTATCCGTTTTTTTTTTGCGTAATATTATTCGAAAATCCGAACGTTTGAAATACGAAAAAATTTTAGTTAAATAATAATTTTTACGGTTCTAACAAAAAGTAAATGGGGTAATCGGCGGTTTTTAATACCTGAAATATTAATAAGAATGGTTTGGTATACGAAGTATTAAAATAGTTTATCGAGGCTTATAATTATTTGATAAATTGGAGAAGTAGGAAAAATAAAAGCAAAAGCGTACCGGGTTGTTTGCTTTTGTTTTAACGTTAACTTTTATTTTAAATTGGTCGATTATTAAGAATATCGATTCACTGCTTATTAATTAATTTGATTAAAAGTCGTTAGTTAATGTTTTCGGCGTTATTAGTAAAAGCTCCGTAATAATCGCTAGGCGTTTATAAGGTATTTAATAAGTTTTTATATATTTTTTAATTTTGGGTAGTATTTTTATGTAACGAGATATTGGGTGACTTTATTTTCCTTTCGTATATTTAATATTCTTTTTGTTTTGAATAGTAGTGGATTTCTTTAAATTGTTTCGTCGAATTTTGTGTTAATCTTGATAGTATTTATTATTAATTCGAATAGGAAAATGTGGAGAATTAGGTAAATTTTGATTTTGGGAGGTAGTTTTAATTCGTAATTGTTATTCGAGATTTTTTTTGATTATTTTATAGGGATTAATGTACTTGTAGTTTAAGTTTTAACTTCATCGTTTTGTTTATATTTTTTTATGACGAGGTAAATTATCTTTTTTTCCTAAAAGGTTGGTTTTTTAATCTCTTTTAGTTGTGAAATCTTTGCATTTGTTATTGTACGAATTTTAGTTTCGTTTTTATTTCGTTATATAGTTGTTTAAGTAATTTTGTTATAAGGATAGTTTTTATATTTACCGGTTTTTTATAAGAATATTTATTGATATTTGGTATAAATTTAAAATTTGCGTTTGCCAGGGTTATTTTGATATTTTCGTTGTAATCTATATTGTAGTTAAGTTGCGTAATAGGTAATTTGTTAATTTAATTGTTTTATTCGTAATTAATATAGTATCGTAAGTACGTTTTTAATGTTGGTTTATTTTTTGTATTTAATTATTTGTTTAAGGTTTAAAGGTATTTAATAATTAATGGTTTAATTTAAGTTGTATTATTAAGCCTTGTTAAAATTTAAACATAAAGGTAATTTTTTTATTCGAAATGATTTTTATAGCTAATCTATATATGTTGATAACGTGTTTAGAAAATATGTATGTTATTTGTTCGATATTTGTGTTTTTATTATATAGGAGAAAGTAGGAAAACTTTATAAATCGATTTACGATTATAAATATATTATTATAACGTATTTTGGTGATAGGCTTTTTTAAAAATGGTAATTTTATAATAAAGTTAAATATAACTGAATTTTATAGTTGCTTTACGACTGGTAAGGGTTATAGTTTTCCGTAAAGTTGATGTTATTGTAATTTGATTTTGTTGCATATGTTACAATAGCGTAATGTTTTTTTATGTGTTTTTTATGTAAAGGAATATATATATTTTTTATAAACGTTGAAGTATTTTATTTATTCCTAGGTAACTGTAAAATTAATATTCGTATAAATGCCGTATTAGTTTTTGCTGGCATTTCTTTAATATTTGTTATTTTTATTATTATTATTTTATTGGTAACTCTTTATTATCTTATCGTATTTTCGTATAAAGGCTAACAAATTGTTATTATTTAATGCTTATAATTTGTTATGGTTTGAAATGTTTTTTTGGGGTAGTATCGAAGATTGTATAAGGGATTTTGCTAAGTTTCTTTTTAAATTTAATTATCTGCTTATGGCATTTATTTTGTTATTTTTCGAAACCATTTTATAAATAATAACGAAGTTGTAGTTAGCAAATCTTTTTGTATAACGTAGCTGTTGTTTTGACAATTCTTTTGTTATTGTGAACCGTATACGATCTTTATGATGTATGTAGATTTTAATTTAATATATATTATTTTATTGTATATGTTTAAATTCCTTAAATGCATATATTATATCCATATATTCTTTATTTAAGGTATTATAGTTTAATTTTGTCTTTTTTAACCTGTAAATATAGAAGGTAATAAGGTGTAACATTTCGTTATTATTTTTATATCGGATAATTACTTTGAAGGCGTAATTTGAAATATTGGTTTCAAATTCGATGGGTTGTTATGGGTTATATATATTTAATACTGGTTTTTTGGTAATAGTTTTTTCAGTTTCTTAAAAGACTTTCTTTGCTGCTTTTATCTATTTAAATTGTTATTTTTTTGGTAAGGTTTGTTAATGGTACAGTAATTTTACTAAAGTTTTTAACGAATTTCTTGTAATAATTTGCAAATTTTAAGAAGGTCTATATTTTCTTAATAATATTTAGTTGTTTTTATTTTGTAATTGCCGCGATTTTTTTAAGATTTATTATAATATAACTTAAAGTAATGATATATTTAAGGTATATAACTCTTTGTATATAGAATTGATTTTTCTTTGTATTAACTAGTAAGTTAGCATTTTGTAAGATTTGTAGGCCTGTGTAGATATGTTTTTTGTATTGTTTTTTTGTTTTCAAAAAATTTAAAATGTCGTCGTGGTAATAAATAATAAAGATATTTAAGTGTTTTCATAATATATGGTTAATTAATTTTTGTAATGTCGCTGGGATATTAGTAAGTTTTATTAATATACTTATATATTCGTATAATTCGTATTTCGTTTTGAATACCGTTTTCTATTCGTGTTTTTTTAATGCGAATAAGGTTATATCCGTTTTGTAGATTTAATGCGGTAAATTACTAGTTTTTTTGTAAGCGATTTTTTATTTCCGTGATTAAGGGTAAAGGTGTACGATTCTTTACTATGATATTGTTTAAGTGTTGATAGTTTATAATTAATCGTAGTTTCAGGTTTTTTTTGGTACAAAGAACATGGGGTATTCGGCGGAGGATATTAATTAATATATTTATCTTTTTGGAAATTAATCGTTTAGGTATTTTAGTAACGTATATAATTTTTTTTCATTTAGATTGTAAATAGGTCAAAACTTTGGTGCTATGTTTTTTAAGGATTATTTTATAGTTTTATTTATTATGTTTAGGTAATTTCGTGTTTAGCTTTTTTTTAAATAATGCTTTATATTTGCGATATTGTGGTGGTATATTAGTTATATATTTTTTAATTTAATATTTCAGGTTGATTTTTTAGGATTTCGTTTATATCGTATAATTGTCCCTAGATAGTGGCGATGATGCGTCGAATGCGTTTAATATGCCCTTTTTTTGTTTATGTTTTATTTTTTTAGGTAATAAGGTTTTTGTCGTGTTTTTATGCCTACATTCGTTTCTTTTTTGGTTTGATCGAGTGTAATCCTTTTTTTAATTTGTTAATGGAACGTAAAGGAAACTTTATTTGACCAGTATTTTAATTAATTCAGAGGTTGTATTAATATAACTATGGCTTCTTAAGGATTTTGTCGTAATTCCTTAATTAGATTATGTCGAAATTAATAATTTGAATTTTCTTTTTAGACGAAAATATAAAGGTAATTAATTTCTATGTAATTTCTTTATTGTCGTAGGTAAATGCTTGATTTTCGGCGTTTTTAGCGATATACGCGTTCTTTTTATAGCAGTTTAAGTTTATTTATTAATCTTGGTATAATATAGTTAGTACTTAATATTTCGTAGTTCATTATTACGGTATATTAATACGTTTTAATTTGTATTCGTAATATAATAAGGTTGTTCATTTTTTTTGTCGTTATATTTAAAGTTATTTTAAGGAAGTCTTATTGTTACTTCCGGTTTTGATTATTTTGAAACTTCTTTATAAATAATGTTCCGCTTTTGGGAATTCGATTTATTTATTTTGTATTTTAATTTATACTTTTATTTTTTTGATTTGTATTTTATAGTTATAATTAACCTTTTTTGTTTGAACGCTGCTTATTTAGCCTGGTAATTTAGGTCGTATTGAATTATTTTCTTTGTTAATTTTTAGATTTTCTTTTAAATTCTTATCGTTTTTTAGGGTCCGTAATAAACGTTAAGTCGAATTATAAGCTACTGATAATTCGCTACATTATTTTTAGTACCGTATAATGTAATAATCTTTTTAAAGTTAAATAATTATATTATTAATAATTAGATAAAAGGTCGTTGTGTAGATAATGTTTCCTTTTTAGTTAATTTCGTTTAGTTGCTAATATGTTGATTTCGTTTTGTAAAGTAAATATACGAAAATATAAGTATTATTATTTGTTATATTTTTTTTTAAAAATCCAAATTTATGTTTTACATTTTGTTAATGCATTGTAAGATATATTCTTTTTGGTTTTTATGTACTATATAGTTATGTTATATTATGGCCCAGCAAGCTTGGCTACTCCAAAAAAGGTCGGAG
Source organism: Monosporascus sp. 5C6A (assembly GCA_004155035.1). NCBI lineage: Eukaryota > Fungi > Ascomycota > Sordariomycetes > Xylariales > Monosporascus > Monosporascus sp. 5C6A. Next base: position 173,340 of record QJOB01000116.1, read on the forward strand.
CCTTAAAAAATTAACCCTGATAGTGGATCTTAGTTACGTAACTGGTTTAAGGGGACTTAATAAGGTTTGCAAGAACTTAATGCTTAAGCCGCTTTTAAGATCGAAAAAGGTTAAAGGGACTTAAACATACTAATATGATAAAAAAGTTTTAAGCTACTCAAAACACCTTAAACTAAAAATAAGATCTATACGTTCGTTATTTCCCATAATCTTAAATAACATTGACTTGTAATATAACTTGGTTACCTAAATTACCCTTAATTATTTATAATTACAAGACGCAATTAATATCGTCGTCATTATTTAGTTTTTCATAATATTATTACTAATATAAATCCGTACGATTAAGTTTAATAAATAATCAACTAACCTAGTCGTTATAAGTTATAAGCTTTTATTTAATAATATAGTCAGGCTTTAAGTAATATTCGAACCGTTAGTATGTCGACCAACATATAAATAACAGTTATTTCGGAACCTACGGCTTAATAGTTCCAAAACAAAATTAAGAAATTCGAAATTACCGTTCAGTAACTTAATAACGAAATAATGGCAGCCCAGCAAATAAATTTTCGCAAAATAAAGCCTAAAAAGCTTTAACCTTATAACGGGAAAGAAAACGTTTAGAATTTCCTAACCCAAGCTCGGGTTTATTTTGGTCTTGAAAAACTTACCGACCTTACGGACCAAATACTTACTATTGCCGCTTACCTAAAAAAAGATGCTTTTAATTAGTTTAAACCTACCATAGAAGACTTCTTGGAAGACGAAAAGTCCGAATAGAAAAAAGCCATTCGGAAGGTCTTTTCCAGCTATATTAACTTTAAAAACAAGCTTAAAAACAATTTCGAAAATGCGGATAATAAACGAATTAGAACCTAACAAATCCTTTAACTACACTAAAAAAAACCAACATTTAAGTACGTTACAAAATTCAGGAATTCCAAAACAAAAACAGGATAAACGGATAACGAAAAGGATACTTTAATCGATATATTTTACAAAAGTTTAAAACAAAACGTCAAAAACGAAATTATTAAACACCCACGACCTACGATATTTAACAAGTACATTACGGAAACAATCAAAATCGAAAACCGATAATTCGAAAAACGACAAAAACGACAAGGACATTTTACCCCACGGATTATGTATTCCAAAACTAATTAAAAAAAAGACGTAAAACATCTTCTACCTCCTACGGAACAGCTCCAAGATTTATAAAACTTGGTACCACTTAACGACGAAACATAAATTAAATACAGTATTAAAATTATGGCACAATGGAACATATTACTAAAGGATATAAATCGTTATAAAAAACCGACAAAAAATACATTAAACTCTAATACCCGAAAAACTACCAAAGAATCAAAACGGTAATAAATAAATTAACATAATCCATATTTGCAAGAACGACAAATAAAAAAAGGTATGATAAGCATTAAAAACGGTTAAAACCTTTTTATAAGCGGCAATAAAAAGATAAGTCCAGCAAACACGACCTGCAAATCTCCATCCCATTAACTATAACCAATCCTAATAGCTTATTTATGCAGAAAGAAAAAAACAGTAAATTTATAAACGAATTACCCGTATATAAAAAAAAGGTTTCAACTTTTATACCCGGACGAGGTATAACCAAAACGACGAATAATAATATCGAAAGTTACGAGCCTCCACTACATAAAAAAAAAGTCGAAAATATAATACCAGTATTAACCTAGCCAAAAGGCGAAGGTTGCCCCCGAAAAGATCCTACATATTATTTTGGATAGTACAACCATTAAATCCAAAAAGAACTAATTTAAAGATCTGTCGATAAGCATTATCAAAAAGCCATTACAGAAATTTAGTTACAACTAACCTTGGAAATAAATCCCTAAAAACGAAAAAAATTACAAAGAAAATTACCAAAATTCTCCAATCATAGCTAACCAGTCCCTTACGTAGAATGGAAAGCTATTCAAGAATTAAAAGATAACATTTGCGATATAGCAAACCGGCTATATTAACAGAAAGAAAAGATATTCCAGCTTAAAGCTTAACTGCACCGTTAAAAAAGCTAAACGAAATAAATATAAAAAATGTATAAGCAACTTACAAAGCAAGTCCAACAACTTACAAAATCCCCGAAAAAAGAACGCCACCTATAAAAAAGCCTTAGGATGGCGGGAATCGGAAATAACAATAAGAACTTCCCAAAATAGCTTTAAATACGACGATAAGAACTAACAACAACCCTGTTACCTTAAAAATACGGATTAAAACATATTAGTATACCGTAATAATAAACTACGAAGCTCTAAACGTCAACTACATCATTCCGAAATTGGTAAATCAACTTAAACTGCTATAAAAAAAGACAAAAAACCCTTACATTGCCGAAAACGTAGAGAGTTAGACATTCGCCTACGACAACCAAAAAATTATACGCGAAATTAATCACCTCGAAATTTTTATGAAAAAATAAATCCAAATAATTAATTTCGATATCATTCCGTTAAGAAACTACGACATAATTTTAAGAAAACCATGGTTATATCAGTACAACCTCTTAATCGATTACAATACTGGCTAGGTAAAATTGATTTTATACCCTATTAACAAACAAAAAAACAAAAGAAATCTTTACACTCGATAAATAACATGAAAAGCGACAAATGTAGGCATAAAAACACGATAAAAACCTTACTACCTAAAGAAACAAAATATAAAAAAAAAAGTATAACAAACGTATTCGACGTATTATAACCATTATCCGGGTATAACTTTGCAATATAAACGAAATCTTAAAACATCGACGCGAAAAGCCAAAAAAAACATGGCTAAGGTACTACCACAGTATCGCAAATATAAGCGACTGTTTCGGAAAAAGCTTAACACGAAGTTACTAGAACATAGCGAATAAAATTATAAAATAATCTTTAAAAAAGGCACCTTACCTAAGTTTTATCTTATTTACAATTTAAATAAAACGGAGTCTTATATTTTACGCGCATACCTGGAAAACAGACTTTAAAAAGACTGGATTCGACGAATTACATCTTTAACCGAATATCTTATATTTTTCATATCTAAAAAAATAGTAAGTTATGATTAGTAATAGATTACCGACACCTTAATAGCATTATTATTAAGGATAAGATACTTTTGCCATTAATTAGCGAAATAAAAAATTACTTATAAGAAACCAAATAATTTACCGCTTTAAACCTTAAAAATAAATACAACCTAAATCGAATTAAGCCAGGATACGAATAAAAAACGGCTTTCAGAACGAAGTACGGACTGTACGAATATTTAGTTACGTTAATGGGATTTACGAACGTACTAGCAACTTTTTAGCCAATAGTTAATTACGTATTTCGAAAATATCTGGATATTTTCGTTATATACTATTTAAATAACATTTTTATTTTTTTAAAGTTAAAAAAAGCAGATGTAAAACATGTTTATCAAGTTTTTTAAGCTTTACAGAATGCTAACTTAACAATTAACGTAAAAAAAAGTTAGTTTTACATATAAGAAATGGAATATCTGGGATATATCATTACTTTAAAACATATTAAGATGGACTTCAGGAAAATCGCAGCAGTTGCTAAATGGCCTATATCTACCATTGTAACAAAGGTATAGGCATTTGTTAGATTTGCTAACTATTATCGAAAGTTTATTAAATACTTCAATAAAATTGCGATACCATTATCCAATTTAACCAGGAAAAAGAACGAATTCCAGTAGACGGCAAAGATAAAAAAAGCTTTCCGACAAATTAAAGACGCGATTACTAGTGAACCAGTACTGATTATATACGATTCAAAACGCCCAGTTAAGCTAAAAACCGATTTCTCGGATTATGCACTAAACGCGGTAATCGGATAGCGAAATAATCAAAAAGTACTTTATCCGATTATTTTTTACTTTTACAAATTGAAAGGAGCAGAACTGAATTACGTTATTTTTGATAAAGAATTTATGGTTATCGTTAAAGTTTTTCCAGAATTTAAGCATATGCTTAAAGGAAAGTTTCACCAAATTAAGGTTTATACAGATTATAAAAATCTCACCCGTTTTACTATTACCCGAAAACTTATAGAACGATAGCTACGTTACGCAAAGAAATTAGCTAAATACGACTTCGTTATTATCCATCAAAAAGGCTTTAAAGACGGCAAAGTAAATGCCTTTAATAAACGACCTAACTTAAAAGAAAAGCTGGTTAAGGTTAACTATAGAATTTTCGATATTACCTTAAAAAGACATCTAAAATCACGACAAATTATAACAATTAAGGTAGTACCCCTTAATTTATATCAGAAAATACAGCAATATAACAACAGCTTATTCGATAATCAAAAAACAAACAAAATTCAAGTACTAAAAAAATGTCAGCAGAACTTAATATGGGATATACATCAACATCCACTTTATGAACATCCAGAAATCCACAAAACCTTAAAACAATTACAACGTACTTATTATTTCTTTAAAATAAAAACAGCAATACAAAAAGTTAGGCGAAAATACGACGTTTACGCTAAAGCCAAAACTTTACAGCATAAACCATACGGAAAACTGTAACTATTTTTAATTTCGTAACGCTTATAGGATTCAATTACCATAAATTTCATTATTAAACTTCCTTTATCCGAAAACCCAACGGCAAGAATACATTACGACAGCATTTTCGTAATCGTCGACCGATTTACGAAATTTTCCTATTTCTTACTTTATAATAAAAATACCGACATAAAACAAATAATATACGTTTTTTCCCGATATATGTTCAGTATATATAAATTACCAACAAATACTATCTTAAATAAAAGTACCATATTTACCTTTAAGTTTTAACAAGGCTTTATAACACAAATGGGCTTAAATTATAAGTTATTTAACGTATTTAAACCTTAAATAAACGGATAAACAAAACGGTTAAATTAAATATTCGAAACCTATTTACAATGTTACATTAATTACGAACAAAACAATTAGGTTGAAAAGTTACCAATAACCCAATTAACCTATAACACCAGGTATTATAAAAATATCAAAATAACGCCAACAAACGTTAATTTTGGTTTCATATTAAAGGTTTACAAACAAATACGTAATAACGGTCCAGTTAACGTTAAAACCATTTTAATATTAAAGCAACTTAAGCAGTTATATGCAGAAATAAAAACGGAACTTAAATTTATATGTAATTAAATAAAAATATATTACAACCAAAAGAATTAAAAAAAACCAACATTTTCAAAAGGGGACATGGTTTACCTAACCACCAAAAATATCAAAACCAAACGCCCAAATTAAAAACTTAATTTTAAGCGTATCGGCCCATATAAGGTTATTAAGAAGGTTTCAGAAAATAACTACCAATTAAAATTATTCCCAAAGGTTAAGTTCCATCTAGTTTTTTATATTTCTTACTTAAATTAACAACAAATACCATCAAAGTTAATACAAAACAAAAAAATAAAGCAAAAGAAAAAGCATCAATATACAAAACAAAGAAAATTTTAAACCTACGCAGAAAAAACGGACTTATTAAGTACTTGGTTAAATGGAAAAATTACCCAATCTCCGACAATACCTAAAAACGCGCCAAAGATTTCATAAACGTCTACCGTTTTTTAAAGAACTTTTATTAACGACGCCGGAACCCGTTATAAACGCCCCTTAGTTTACGTTGTCAGGATTGGACCAGTCGGTATTACAGAACCAGTTAATCGAAGCGACGGCCTGTGTCGACGTAGTAATTTCCGTATCCAACCGTTTCCATTCTTCTTTAAAACGTTCGAATTCCTTTATCGCTTCCGTACCCTTAATACCACGACGGAACATTTTAATTCCACGACGACGGAAAACTTTCTTTTGTTTTTTTAAACGATCCAAACGTCCAAATAATTCAGTTAGACGTTATTATGTTTTTAATAATTCTTCTTCGGTAACGCGATTTTCGAATTCCAGAGGGTCCTTTTCGGCAGTAAGTTTTCGATATTCAAACTTAAAAGAACCAAAAAGGTTACAAGGACCCCATGCTTAGTACAACGCGAACATTTCCCAAAGCTGTAATAAGCCTTGCAGGGTGTGTTTTCGAACTTATAACGAAAACCAGAAATGTTCGATAATATGGTAAAACCAAAACGGTTAATCCGTTTTAAAAAAAACAAAAGCGTTAATACGTTTACGAAAAAAAGCTTTTTTAGATATGGTAATTAGCCTAACACATACCCGAAAATAGAGATAAAAAAGGGAAGTTACTTACTTAAAGTAATAAATAAACAAATTAATCTTTAAAGGCAAATATCCTGAAAGAAAGGAAATCGTATTATAGCCCAGCAAGCTTAGCTATTCCAGGAAAGGTTGGAGCCTTAAGGAATTAATCCCGATAATAAATCTTAATTACGTAACTGGCTTAAAAGGGCTTAATAAGGTTTATAAGAGCTTAGCGCTTAAGCCGCTTTCAGGATCGAAGGGGCCTAAGAGGACTTAAGCATACTAACATGATAAAAAAGTCTTAAGCTACCTGAAACACCTTGAGCCAAGAATAAAATATATACGTTCGTTATTTCTTATAATTTTAGATAGCACTAGCTTGTAATACAACTTAATTACCTAAATTACCCTTAATTATCTGTTATCACCAGACGTAACTAGTATTATCGTTATTACTTAGTTTTCTATAGTAGCACTGCCAATATAAACCAGTACGACTAGGTTTAATAGTTGGTTAATTAGCCCAGCCGTTATACGTTGTATGTAGTTTATTAGGTGAATTAATTTATAATATCGGGATTTTCCTGGTAATAAGTTATTTATTTATTTTTGATGGTTTTAAATTTATTATTTAAAGGCCTTTTGTTTTTTTAGATTTTGGGGGGGTGTTGAATTTACATTAATTGGGCTTTTTTATTTCGCTTTTTTGCGATTTATTTTAAATCGTTATCTGCAATAATATCTTGGTTGTTTTTATTTTCAGTTATATTTTTTTGCGTAAATTAGGTTTTCTTTAAGCGAAATATGGGAATTGATTTTCGGGAATTATTACCTTATAAAGTTCCTTTAGGTATTAGCTGTTATTATCGTCTTTTTTAGAGTTTTTTAAGTATTTTATATTTGCGTATTAAATATTCTTTTTTGTTATAATTATAATATTGGACTTAATTTAAATTTCGTTATTAAGTTCTTTTTAATTTTATGGGTTTTAATTATGTTTTATAAAACGTAAAAGGGATTTTGCGTTATTTTCCTTCGTTAAGTTTGTGTTGTTCCGTTTATAAAGTAAATTTTTTTTTTCGTAACGTCGTTCGTATTGTTGGTTGTTGATTTTAACGGCTTCGGCGATGTATCTGTTAAAAGTGTTAAGTTGTTCAAATTTAATGATTTCGTTTTTAATATTTCTTTATAAACGGTTATAAAAAATATTAATTAAATTGTCGTTATTATTATTTATTTAGCCGGTTTTGGCTATAGAGTTTTGAAATGCTATTGTATATTTCAATGCTTGTCCGGTTTGTTATAAATGTAGGATTTGTTATATTGTTATACGTTTTTTATTAAACTTGTTAAAATTTGCTTTTAGTTTATTTTTAAAATTAGCGCAGTTAATAAATAGTTATATGGTAAATGTAGCTTTGTTGGCCTCTGTGTTTTCTCAGTAATTCTTTATTACGGGCTTAAATTAGTTAAAGGTATTTTTTATAAAAGAAATATATAACGGTAAGGATTTTTTTTACTGCATTATCGATTTCCGAGAAGTATAAATATATTCGAACTTAAGTTAAAAAGCTTTAAACGCTTTTTTTTATTATATGGCTAAGGTTTATTAATTTTAATTCGTAAAATTTACGTGAGTATTGTGGTTTTCATAGTAAATTGCTAAATTATAAATTTAAGTTAATTAATCCGCTTTTGAAGTTATTATGTAACGTCGTTTTAATTATTAATCGATATGGTGTTTGAGATATTGTTTAAAGCTTGACGATTTTTTTTAAATAAAAACTTGTAACGTATAATAACTAAAAGAAGTTCCTAATTATTAAATGTTAAACGTCCGGTTGATATTAATAAATAAATCGTAAATATTAAGTAATAAAATTTATATTGTTACGTTTAATAATACTAAAGTACGTTTTGCGTAATTACGTTTTATTATAAGTTGTTATTTTTTAACTTTAGAAAATCGGTAATAATCGTAATTATATATTTAACGCGTGTCTTTTTATGTAACGGAACGTTTTCGATATAATTACATATGGCCTTTTATGGTTTTTTGAAGCCATCCGGCGTTATACCGTTTAATTACATATGGCTCCTTTTGGTATTAAGAAGTTATTCAGAGATTTTGTCATATGGTTCTTTCGTTTCCAGCTATTTGTAGCGCGTTGTGACAGTGTCTTTGAATTATTCCGACGTCCGAGACGTCAGGTCGTAATATTATTAAAATCCAGCATTAGTGCCTACTATCGAAGGAGTACTTTTTTTTATAAAATGATTGAAATATAAAAAAAGATTGTTTTCTGCATTAATATTAACTCGGCTAAAACGTAAAAGTATATTTTAAAAAGCCGACGGGCTTGTAAAGCATTTAATTTCTAGCTTTCGAAATATATTGTATTACGGCATTGAAAATGATTTGTTAATTTCTTTAGCGAAGAGATACTTCATATTTCTTTTTCTTAAAATATAAATTCGATAGTGCTATTAAATATAATATCATTTTCATTATATCGTAATATTTCCGATAATCTTACTTGAACTAAATTTGGTTTTTTTTGTTACTTTTAAAGTTTTTAAAATTAATTTGCTTTTGTTAAAAAGTTTGCGCGACAAAGCTTCTTCGTAATTATCCCGTACCGTTATTTTCTTCTAATACGAAAAACTATTTCGACGGAAAGTTTATATTATACCTTAACTACAAAGGGGTGTCGGAAATGAAATTTAAGTAAATCGAAAGGTTACGTAATTTAAATGTAGTTTTATAATTAATATTTAAACAAGTTGAGATAAATTAAATAATATTAAATTGTTAAAGAATGCAGGATTTAACATAGATTTTATAGAAGAATAAAAATATATACATTTATAATTTTGTATAATTTAAATAATATTAATATATAATGTACTTTGGTTACTTAGAATATTTTTAATATCATGAAATATAATAAGTTATTTTGTTGCTTAAAATTTTAAAGTATTTATTCTTAATATAAATCTGTTTATTTACGTCTGATAATTGATTAAACTGTTAGTTATTATACGTTATAGGTTTTTGTTTAATAATACTGTTAAATATGAAATAATATTATTAATATTAAATTTATTAATAAAAATACCGAGACCTAGTTTATTGACAAAATTGTTTTAAAAAGATTAATTTCTGATTGAAAAAGATAACATTAATTTATTGAAACAATCCTTTACCGTTTTAATTTATTAATTAGTTAAATCGTTTAATTTATTTTAAAAAAAATAAAAAACGAGTAAATAAATGCGAGGCTAAGGATTTTATTTAAGAAGAAGTAGTACGTATTATAAAACTGTAATTAAGAATAATTAAAAACTTGGCTAAAGTTTTAAAATTATTTATATTAATAGTTTTTGCAAGGTAAAATATTAGGTCCAAGCCTGGAAAATAAGGCAGAGCCAATATACAGAAATTATTCCACGATAACTTTCCACGACAGATATTATATCCAGTATCATCGAATATAATAACTTTTCAAATAATTTTTTACGATTTGGATAAATTGTATACCTTAATCCCGTACTTTACTCCGATTCCGATTAATGGTTGCCGACAAGCTTCGGCCCTGGTAAACCTTATACCCGCTGGCCACGGTTTAGCAGAGTTTTTAACGGCCTTACAAAAAATAGTTTTATACGGTAAATTTTAAAGATAAATCTTAAAAATAAACCTTAAAACTTTATAAAAAGCTTTACAAGCCTTTACGAGTTTTACGGTTATAAAATCCAACCTATATCGTTTTTACGGCTTTTTAAGGTATTATTAATCAAATCATAAACCGAAATAATATAATATATTAAGTAACCCCAAATATAAAATACCCATTATCTATTACGGAAAACCTTTAACATCAACCGTCTTTTTTATAGCTATTTATTTAAAAAAGATATTTCTACAAAGTAAAGCGGTTAACGTTACTGTCGATCTAGAAGAATTCTTTTAAACAAACCCACCGCAGTTTTTAATTTTCGGTTACTGTTTAATTGCCGAATATAATAATAACCGATCTTTTAAGTAACAGCAGCTTATACGGAATAATCTTATTTCGGTGGAGGTAGTGCTGGCGAAGCTAAAAGGGGATAATAATAACGAATTAGACAATTCCGAAATTCAGTTACTAAAGCATTACACGTCGGAGAGTTATAAGCAATGGTTTACCCGGCTGTTCAAAATAACAAAGAGCTTCCAGAATTCCGACAAAAATGGACGTGGATAGGAACGGCGAAATGGAAGGGTGTTAATAAAGTAAAGAAATTAAGGTAGCAATTTATTATCTTATCCTATTGTGTATACGGTTACGTTTTTTTCGAGGAAGAATTAACAGTTTTTAATAATACTTTAAGTAGATTATACCTATTTTTAACGATATATCGCGCGTATTTTAGATATTTCTGAAATCGTTTAAATAACTTTATAGTTTAAATAAAATTTGAAATAAAACAATTTAACGGCAACACGGTAAGTTAATTTAAATGAGCTATTAAGAAAAGATTTATGTTTTAATAAAATAATAATTACCTAAAATATAAATAATATATAATATAAAACATAAGCATTCCGGACGCATAAGCATTCCGGATAGTTTTTAATATAGTTTAATTACTTATCTTTAATTATTAATTTCTTATTATTAACAATATGGAACAGTTTATAAAAAAAGCGAAAATAAACCTAATATTATGACCTAATCAGGCCTGGCTTTTTTAAGAACGGTCGGAGTCTTAGGAGAATAAGATTCGACGGTGACTTAAAGTTACGTGACCGGTTTAAAGGGCTTAACGATCTTGGTACCTTAAACGGTTTAAGTTATATAATAGCGTTTAAAGGGCTTAACGGGCTTAAGGGTTTAAACGTTTTACGTATTTTGAGCTAAGAGTAGGATATATACGTTTATTATTTCCTATAATTTTAGCTAGTACTAGCTTGTAATATAATTTGGTTATCCCGATTACTTTCGGTTATTTGTTATTATTAAACGTAATTAGTTTACCCGTTATTGTTTAATTTTTTATAGTACTATTATTAATATAAACCCGTACGATTAAGTATAATAATTGGTTAATTAACTTAGCCGTTATATATTATAAGTTTTTCTTTAATGGTACAGTTAGACTTTGAGTAATATTCGAACCGTTAGTATATTAACCAACGTATAAGTAACAATTATTCCGGAGCTTACGGTTTAATAATTCTAAAACAAAATTAAAAAGCTCGAAATTATTATTTAGCAACTAATTAACGAAATGGTTACAGTTTAGTAAGTAAGGCCTTATAAGATAAAACTTAAAAATTTTAATTTTATAACTGGAAAAGAAATGTTTAGAATTTCTTAACCCAAATTCGGGTTTATTTTCGTTTTAAAGGATTTACTAACTTTACGAACCAAATCCTTTCTATCGCCGTTTACCTGGAAAAGGATTCCTTTAATTAGTTTGAACCTACTATAAAAACTTCCTGGAGAACGGAAAGTCCGATTAAGAAAAGATTACTCGGAAGGTTTTTTTCCTGCTATGTTAACTTTAAGGATAAGCTCAAGAATAATTCCGAAAATACGGACGATAAATGAATTGCTGTTTAATAAATTTTTTAATTACGGCAAAAAGAACTAGCAGTTCCGATAATTAAACAATATAATTAAATTACCCGAAAGAAATATAATTAAACAAATTGAAGAAAAATACTATTACTTTAAAATAATATAATAAGTTATTTAATATACGGATTATAAAGTTAGAAGTAAAATTACGGCGTTAAGAAAAATATATTAAGCAGTTATAAACCAGGATTAAGTAATTAAAGCATTCAAAAAATAAACATTATTTATAAAAAAGCTACAGAAGAGCAGGAATTAAGGGAATTCGTATAAACCTTTTTAAAAAGCTTTATATGCGATAACAGAAATTAATAATAACTTTATTACTTTAAAAGTACGAATTGGAATATACTGGTATACTGCGATAATAAACTGTAAAGCTTTAAGTATTAATTATATCATCTCGAAGTTAATAAATTAGCTTAGATTATTATAAGAAAATAAAAAAAACCCTTCTATCGCCGAGACCGCCGAAAGTTAGGCATTTGCTTACGATAACGGAAAAATTATATGCGAAATTAATTATTTCGAGATTTTTATTTAAAAACGAATTTAAATAATTGATTTCGATATCGTTTTGTTAGGGAATTACGACATAATTTTAAAAAGACCATGGTTATATTAATATAACTTTTTAACCGATTGGAATATTGGCTAAGTGAAATTTACTTTATATTTTATTAATAAGTAAAAAAGACGAACGAAATTTTCATGTTCGATTAGTCATAGGAAAAGCGATAAGTGCAGGTATAAGGATACGACAGAAACTTTATTACTTGAAAAAAATAAAATATAAGAAAGAGAAAGGGCATAATAAACGCGTTCGACGTATTATAACTACCATCTAGGTATAGCTTTGCAATATAAACGAAATTTTAAAACACTAACCCGAAAAACTAAAAAGAAGATATGGTTAAAGTATTATTACAATATCGCAAGTATAAGCGATTATTTCAGAAAAAGCTTAAGACGAAATTATTAGAACATAGCAAATGGGATTACGAGATAGTTTTTAAAAAGGGTATTTTATTCAAGTTTTATTTTATTTATAACTTTAATGTAATAATTATATACCTTACGAGAATATCTGGAGGATAGAGTTTACAAGGGATGGATTCGACGATTTATATTTTTAGCCGGATATTTTATATTTTTCGTATTAAAAAAAACGGCAAGTTACGATTAATGGTGGATTATTAACATTTTAATAGCATTACTGTTAAAGATAAGATATTTTTATTATTAATTACCGAAATAAAGGATCGTTTATAAGAAGCTAAGTGGTTTACCGCTTTAGATTTTAAAAATAGGTTTAACCTGATTTAGATTAAGCCAGAATACGAATGGAAAACGGTTTTTAGAACGAAATACGAATTATACGAGTATTTGGTAACATTAATAGGACTTATAAACATACCAGTAGCTTTTTAGTAAATGGTTAACTATGTATTTCGGGAGTACCTGGATATTTTCGTTATGTATTATTTAGATAATATTTTGATTTTTTAAAGTTAGAAGAAGTACATGCAAGTTACGTTTATTAAGTTTTTTAAACGTTATAAAACGTTAATTTGTTAATTAACGTAGAAAACAGTTAGTTTTATACATAGGAAGTGGAATATTTGGGATACGTTATTATTTCGGAATATATTAAGATAGACTTTAACAAAATTATAATAATTACTAAATGGCTTATATTTGTTATTGTTATAAAAGTATAGGAATTGATTGGGTTCGTTAATTATTATCGAAAGTTTATTAAGTATTTTAATAAAATCATAACATTTCTGTTTAATATTATTAAAAAAGGAAACGAGTTTTAATAGATAACGGAAATGAAAAAGGTTTTTTAACAAATTAAAGACGCGATTATTAATAAACCAATAGTAATTATTTACGATTTAAAACGCTTAGTTAAGCTAGAGACCGATTTTTCAGATTAAACGTTAGGCGCGGTAATCGGATACCGAAATAATTAAGGAATACTTTACCCGATTACTTTATATTTTTATAAGTTAAAAGGAGCAGAATTAAATTCTACCATTCCCGATAAAAAGTTTATGGTTATCGTTAAGGCTTTTCGAAATTTAGGTATATATTTAAAAGAAATCTTTACCAAATTAAGGTTTATATCGATTCTAAGAATTTTACCCGTTTTATTATTATAAGAAAACTTATAGGACAATAATTACGTTACGTAAAGGAGCTAACGGAATACGATTCCGTTATTATTTATTAAAAAAGCTTTGAAAACGGCAGAGCAAATACCTTTAGCAAACGACCTAACTTAAAAGAAAAATTAGTTAAAATCAGTTACAGAATTTTCGATATTACTTTAAAGGGATACTTGAAATTACGATAAATTATTACAATTAAAGCAGTATCCTCTGATTTACACCGAAAAATACGGCAATATAACGACGGTTTACCCAACGATTAAAAAATAGACAAAATTTAAGTACTAGAAAAATATTGGCAGGATTTGATATGGAATATATATTAATACTTACTTTATAGATATTTAAGACTCCATAAAACCTTAAAACGATTATAACGTAACTTATTACTTTCTTAAAATGAAAATAGCAATATAGAAAGTTAAACGAAAATGTAACGTTTATGCTAAAATTAAAGCTTTACGGTATAAACCATATAGAAAATTATAACTATTTCCAGTTTTATAATAACTATGGGTTTCGGTTATTATGGATTTTATTATCAAATTACCCTTATCCGAAAACCTAACGACAGAAGTACATTACGATAGTATTTTCGTAATCGTCGATCGATTTACGAAATTTTCTTATTTTTTACCTTATTACGAAAATATAAACGCAGAACAAATAGCGTATGTTTTTTTCCGATACATTTTTAACGTACATAAATTACTTACGGAAATTATTATAAATAAAGGTATTACGTTCATCTTTAAATTTTAATAAGGCCTTATAATACAAATCGGCCTAAATTACAAATTATTTAGCGCATTTAAACTTTAAACGGACGGATAAGTAAAACTACTAAATCAGATTTTCAAAACTTCCTTACGATATTACATTAGTTACGAACAAAACAATTAAAATAAAAGGTTACCCATAGCCCGGTTAGCTTATAATACCAGCTATTAAGAAAGCATTAAGATAACCTTAATAAAAGCCAATTTCGGTTTTATACTAAAAGTTTATAAAAATATACGCGATAACGGTCCAGTTAATATTAAAACCATTTTAATATTAGAATAACTTAAGTAATTATATATAAAAATAAAAAGAAAACTCGAATTTATACACAACTAAAGAAAAATATATTATAACTAGAAAAAGTTAAAGGGATTAACTTTTTCGGAAAAAGATATGGTTTACCTAATTATTAAAAACATTAAAACCAAATACCCAAACCAAAAACTCGATTTCAAATATATCGATCCATATAAGATTATCAAGAAAAATTCAGAAAATAACTATTAATTAAAGTTATTATTAAAAATTAAATTCCATTTAGTTCTTTACGTTTCCTTATCTAAGTTAGCAGCAGATATTAATAAAATCAATATAGGACACGAAAATAAAACGGAAGAAAATGTACCAATATATAAGGTAAAAGAAATCTTAAATATACGTAAAAAAAATAAACTTACTTAATACTTAATTAAATATAAAAAATACCCGGATTTAGAAAATACCTAGGGCCTGTTAAAAATTTTATAAACGCCTAACGTCTTTTAAAGAATTTTTATTAACGGCGCTAAAAGAAGTTATAACTATACCCTAATTTACGTCATCGACGGTAGACCAATTAATAGCAACAATACCAAACCAATTAATCGACACGGAAATTTGCGCCGTCGGAACAAGAGTTTCTAGCTCCTGCTCCCCTATTTCCTTTCGTTCCAGTTATTCCAACTTTTCAAGGTTATCGATACTTTACGTTACGGCCTTTATCATTTTCTCATATTATATTCTTTTTTATTTACGGAAACGGCGAAGACAAACGTTTACTTAATCCGCTTTCTTCTCGGCAGCCTTTAACTCCAACTCCAGCTTTCGGTATTAAACGGCCACCCGTTATAACTGTTCGGGGCTTAGGCCTTTAACATCGCAGTTAACCTAATTATACTTAATACAAAACGAATAACAAAATAAGTCGTTTTTGGACAGCTTGCAGTTTAAGTTACGAAATTCGCAAAAGAAACATGGAACTATTTGAACAAGATATGTAAAAACAGCAAAAAAAAATTATCGCGTTACGCGGCTTTTTCTTTCGAAATAAGCTTAATACGTTTCTCAATTGTGTTAACTATGTTTCCGACAATAAAAAAAAAGAACTTACAATCTTCGGGACGAAAGTTTCGGAAAGAAAAAAATCATATTATAACCTAACATATTTTAGCTTCCGGAAACGGCCAAAAAACAAGGATTTTCTAAACATAAAATCATGTATTATTACGTATAATAATCAAAAAACTATTAGGATTATTGGGATTATTTTTGGATACAATAATCAAAAAACTATTAAGATTATTTTCGAATGCAATAATTTAAAAAGTTACAATGGAAAATTCCAAGTATATAATACATTCATTTTCCTTTTATAATTTTAAATAGCATCAACTTGTAATACAACTTAGTTACCCAGATTACCCTTAGTTATTTGATATTACCAGACGTAACTAAATGTTATCGTTATTATTCAGTTTCCTACAGTACTATTACTAACATAAACCCGTATGATTAAGTTTAATAATTGGTTAATTAACCCAGCCGTTATACGTAACCCCTCTAGCTACTTATAGCGTTGTTACGACCGTTTTTTTAAATTACCGAAACGTCCGAAATATTAAGTCGTAACATATATATAATTATTTTTAAGTATACAATTAGGAAGTTAAAAGATAAACGATAAACGGGGCATATTACGCGCTGCATCCTGCAGTCCTACATTAATAAAGCCTTCCAGTTTCTAACACCTAAAAGCATTAAATGCCGACATATTATTTTTTTCCATATCGAAGCTTTCCGGCGGGCTTTTTATTTCTTTTCCAGTCGCTGTGCCTTTTCCAAACGCCATGGTAGCTTTCTTTTTCTTTTTCGGATCCTCTTAGACGTTACCGCACCGACGAGCTTACAGCTTTTAATCGATTACAGCCGCTGCCTTAAGCAGACTTCTTTTTTACCTAAAGCAATTAAGAAAACTTCAAAACCTTTTTCTTTAAAATCGAGCCGATTCTTCCGCAGTCCCGATTTAAAGCGACCTTACGTAAAGCCTGTTGTTCTGATTGTCGGGCCTGCTAATAAGCCTTCCTTTCGTACAAGAACGGTATCTTAAGTATAACATAAAACGAATAGATCGGAATATTAATTATACTAAGAAACGGAACTAAAAAATGCTACCATGTTGGAAAATGGGTGTTGTAATTAGGTCTAGCGTGTTTTTTGATTTTGTTTAATAAATTAAAAAGTGGAAGCAGCTATATATAGCTTTTAATTTTTTTGTTTTGCAATCCTAATATTATATATCAAAGCCCGTTTGTTCTTTTTTAACGTTTTTCTAACAAATCACCTTAACTGCTAACAGTAACTAAATAAAGAAATATTATACTTAAAAAAGATTAATAAGATTAACTTTTTTAAAAAGAAATATGGTTTACCTAGTTATTAAAAATATTAAAACCAAACCATTACATTTAAAATTCGACTTTAAGTATATCGGCTTATAATACGACGTCGTATCCGAAAAGAAGATCTAATAGGCTTGATATTTTCGGCTGAAATCTCGGTACGCAGAGATTATTCCTATACCGCATAGCTATTTACTGAGCTTCTAGATTACAAATAATAGAAAGTTTACTCTATTAAGATGCCTTAGCCGTTATAAAGGTAGGTCCAGTGGTACATTTTTTGCTCCTTTGTTGTGATTGTCTGGTTGATATAAAAGCTTATTTAGTTCTAAATATTGGATTAAATCCTATTCCTGGGTTATTAGTTGGCCCTTGTTGTCCTTTCTTGCGTTCTTTTAACTGGGTCATCATTTCTGGCATAATCATGCTAGTTGGACAACTTTCAATTTTGGCTGCCACACCTGCTCCACTACCCGTTTGGTGCTGCCCTTTTACATGCTCTCAGGTTGACATCTTTTCACCTTGCTTATGCCAAAACAAACCTTTGGTGGACCCATCCACTTTCCCGTCTCTTCCTCACTTCTTTCCTTCGCATTTTTTCTTCCTTGCTTTCGGACTCTTTACCTATCTTTATTCTTATTCACGCATTCCTCCTCCCTAAACCGTCTCTTCCTTCACATCTATTACTTTATAAGAATTAGAAAGCGACAGCATGTGATGGCCCAGCAAGCTTGGCTATTCCAAGAAGGGTCGGGGTCTTAGGAAAGTTAACACCGACGGTGGATATTGGTTACGTAACTGGCTTAAAGGGGTTTAATAAGGTTTGTAAGGGTTTGGCGTTTAAGCCGCTTTCAGGATTAAAAAGGCTTAAAGGAACTTAAGCATATTCACACGATAAAAGGACTTTAATCTACTTAAAATGCCTCAAATTAAAAATAAGATATATACGTTTATTATTTCCTATAATTTTAAATAGCACCAGCTTGTAATACAACTTAGTTACCTAAATTACCTTTAATTATTTGTTATTATTAACCGTAACTAATTTTGTTCTTATTATTTAATTTCCCATAATACTATTGCTAACATAAACCCGTACGATTAAATTTAATAATTAGTTAATTAACCCAGCCGTTACACGTTATAAGTTTTTATTTAATAGTACAGTTAGACTTTAAGCAATATTCGAATCGTCAGTATGTCAACCAGCATACGAACAGCAGTTACCTTTAAGCTTACGGATTAGCAGCTTCAAAAAGAATTCAGGAATTTAAGGCCATTATTTAGCAATTTACTAACCAGGTAATAACAGGCCCGTTAACACCGGTTAGCATTCGCAAAATAAAACCTAAGAAACTTTAACCGTATAACGGGAAAGGAAACGTTTAAAATTTCCTAACCCAAGTTCGAGTTTACCTTTATTTCGAAGGGATTACGGACCCAACAAATCAAATTCTTGCCATTATAGCCTATTTAAAAAGGAACGTTTTCGATTAATTTAAACTTACTATAAAGGAATTTTTAGAAAAGGGAAAGTCCGATTAAGAAAAGATTATTAAGGAAATCTTTTCCAACTACGTTAATTTCGAAAATAAACTTAAAAGCAATTTCAAGAATCCGGATAAGAAACGAATTGTTACCTAACAAATCCTTCATTTACGTCAGAAAAGACCAGCTTGTAAGTACGCTATAAAATTTAAAACCTTTATAACAAAAACCGAATAAACGGATGAAAAAAACGACATTTTAATTAATATGTTTTATAAAAGTTTAAAAGAAAACGTTAAAAATAAAATTATCAAATTTCCACGATTTACGACACTTAACAAGTATATCATAAAAGCAATAAAAATCGACAACCCACAGTTCGAAAAACGATAAGAAAAAGAAATACTTTACCTTACGGGTTAAATATTCCAAAGCCAATCAGGGAAAAAAAACGCGAAATACCTTTTACCTCCTATAAAACAGCTCCAAGACCTATAAAACCTAGCATTATTTAACGACGAAATATAAGCCAGGTATAATGTTATAATTACGGCAAAATGGGATATGTTACCAAATAATACAAGTTACTGCAAAAACCCCATAAGAAACTCCATTAAATCCTAATACCTAAGGGACTATTAAAAGGTTCAAACGGCAACAGATAAGTTAATATAATCTATGTTCGCAAAGACGATAAATAGAAAAAAATGCGATAAGGATTAAAAGCGGTTAAGTCCTTTTTACAGGCAGCGGTAAAAAAACAGATCCAGGAAATACAGCATACGGACCTTTATTTTGTTAACTATAACCAATCCCAATGCCTTATTTACGTAAAAGAAAAATAACGAATTTATAAACGAATTACCCGTATATAAAGAAAAGCTTCGATTTTTATGTCCGGATTGGGTATAACCAGATAAACCAACAATGGTATCGAAAATTAAGAATTTTTACCATACCGAAAAGAATCGAAAATACAGCATTAATGTGAATATGGCCCGAAGACGAGGGATACATCTAAAAGGACCTTATATGTTATTTTAGATGGTACAACCATTAGACTTAAAAAGAACTAATCTAGAAGTTTATCAACAAATATTATTGAAAGGTTATTACCGAAATTTAGTTACCGTTAGCCTTCGAAATAAATCCACAAAATCGAAAGGTATTACGAAAAAAGTTAGTAAAGTTTTTTAGTTAAAATTAGCCGATTTTTTAAACGGGATGGAAGGCCATTAAAAGATTAAAGGACGACATTTACAACCTGGTAAACCGGCTATATCAGCAAAAAAAGAAATTTTTCCAACTCGAAGCTTAATTATACCATTAAACAAATCAGATAAAGCAAGTACAGAAAATATACAAGCGATTTACGGAACAAGTCCAATAGCTTACAAAATTCCCAAAAAAGGAACGTTACCTATAAAAAAGCTTCAGGATGGCGAAAGCCGGAAACGGCAACAAGAACTTTCTAAAAAAGCTTAAAATATGGTAACAAAAATTAATAACGACCCTATTACTTTAAAAGTACGAATTGGGACATATTAATATATCGTAATAATAAACTACGGAACTTTAAGCGCTAACTACATCACCCCGAAGTTAATAAATTAACTTAAATTACTATATAAAAAAAACCCTTATATTACCAAAACCGCCGAAGGTGAGGCATTTAT
Organism: Monosporascus sp. 5C6A; assembly: GCA_004155035.1. Lineage (NCBI taxonomy): Eukaryota > Fungi > Ascomycota > Sordariomycetes > Xylariales > Monosporascus > Monosporascus sp. 5C6A. Next base: position 193,970 of record QJOB01000116.1, read on the forward strand.
TTATAACAACGGGAAAATCGCATGCAAAATTAATTACTTCGAGGTTTTTGTTAAAGGACGAATTTAAATAATTAACTTCGATATCGTTCCGTTAAAAGACTACGATATAATTGTAAAAAAACCATGGTTATATTAATATAACCACTTGATCGATTAAAATACTGGCCAGGTAAAATTTACTTTATACCTTATTAATAAGCAAACAAAAAACCAATAAAATCTCCCCATTCGATTAATAATAAAAAGAACAATAAATGCAGGCATAAAAACACGATAAAAACCTTATTACCTAAAACAACGAAACGCAAGAAAGAAAAAAAGCATAACAGACGTATGCGACGTATTATAACCATTATCCGGGCATAACTTTGCGACAGAAACAAAATCCTAGAATATCAGCCCGAAAAGCCAGAGAAAAACATGGCTAATGTATTACTACAATATCGCAAGTATAAGCGACTATTTCCAAAAAGATTCGAAGCGAAACTATTAAAATACAACGAATAAAATCATAAAATAATTCTTAAAAAAGCACATTACCTAAATTCTATCCTATTTACAATTTAAACGAAAAAAGCTTCATATTTTACGTACGTATTTGGAAAATAAATTCCAAAAAAGATAAATTCGATACTTTACATCTTTAACCGGATACCTTATGTTTTTCGTACAAAAAAAAACAGCAAGCTACAATTAATAATAGACTATCAACATCTTAACAATATCACTGTCAAAAATAAGATACCTTTACAACTGATTACCGAAATAAAGAACCGCTTATAGAAAACTAAAAGATTTACCGCTTTAAACCTTAAAAACGGGTATAACCTAATTCGAATTAAACCAGGATATGACTAGAAAACGGCATTTAAAACGAAATACGGATTATACGAATATTTAGTTATACTAATAAAACTTGCGAACGTACCAGTAACTTTTTAACGAATAATTAATTACGTACTTCGAAAATAGCTGGATATTTTCGTTATGTACTATCTGGATAATATTTTGATTTTTTCGAAGTTAAAAAAAGGATATGCAAAATACGTTTATTAAGTTTTTTAAGCTTTATAAAACGTTAATCTATTAATGAACGCAAAAAAAACCAGTTTCAAATATAAGAAATGAAAGATTTAAAATATATTATTACCTTAGGACACATTAAAATAAACCTTAAAAGAATTATAGCAATTACCGAATAACTTATACCTATTACTATTACAATAATACAGGTATTTATTGGATTCGCTAATTATTATCGAAAATTTATCAAATATTTTAGCAAAATTATAACACCATTATCTAACCTTACCAGGAAAAAAAATAAATTCCAGTAAATAACGAAAACAAAAAAGGTTCTCTAACAAATCAAAAACGTAATTACGAATAAACCAACATTAATTATGTATAACCCAAAACGCCTAATTAAGTTAAAAACCGATTTTTCGGACTATACATTAATCACGGTAATCGGATAACGAAACGATTAAGGAATACTTTACCTAATTGCTTTTTATTTTTATAAGTTAAAAAAAACAAAATTAAATGATGCTATTCCCCATAAATATTTATGGTTATTATTAAGGCTTTTCGAGAATTTAAGCATATACTGAAGGGAAATTTCCATTAAATTAAGGTTTACACCGATTATAAAAATCTTACCTGTTTTATTATTATATAAAAACTTACAAAATAACAGCTACGTTACGCAGAAAAACTAGCTAAATACGACTTTATCATCATCCATTAAAAAACCTTTGAAAACGGCAAAGCAAATACCTTTAGCAAATAACCTGACCTGAAAAGAAAGTTGGTTAAGGTTAACTATAAAATCTTCGATGTTACCTTAAAGGAACATCTAAAATTACAGCAAATTATAACGATTAAAGCAGTAGTTCCTGATTTACATTAAAAATATAGCAATATAACGATAACTTATCCGACAATTAAAAAGTAAACAAAATTCAAATACAAAAAAAATATCAGCAGGACTTAATATGAAATATACATCAACACCTATTTTATGGACATCCAGAAATCTACAAAACTTTAAAACGATTATAACGCACTTATTACTTTCATAAGATAAAAATAACAGTACAAAATATTAAACGAAAATACGTCGTTTACGCTAAAGCTAAAACTCCAAAGCATAAACTATACGGAAAACTGCAACCATTTCCAGTTTCACAGCAACTATAAAATTTAATTACTATAAATTTTATCACCAAGCTTCCCTTGTCCGAAGGTCTAACGACAAAAATATATTACGATAATATATTCGTCATCGTCGACCGATTTACGAAGTTTTCCTATTTCTTACCTTATAATAAGGATACAAACACAAAACAAATAACGTACATTCTTTTCTGACACATTTTTAACGTATATGGGATATTAACAAAAATAATTTTAAATAAAAATACCACGTTTACATTTAAGTTTTAACAAAGCCTTATAACATAAATCGGCTTAAACCACAAGTTATCCAGCACATTCAAACCTTAAATAAATAAATAAATAAAACGGTTAAATCAAATTCTCGAAACTTACTTACAATGTTATATTAACTATAAATAAAACAATTAAGTTGAAAAGTTATTAATAACTTAATTAACCTATAATACCAGCTATTATAAAAACATTAAAAGAATCCTAATAAATGATAATTTTAATTTTACACCGGACGTTTATAAAGAAATACGCGATAACGGCTTAATTAATCTCAAAATAATTTTAACGTTAAAACAACTTAAGCAGTTATACGTAAAAATAAAAACAAAACTTAAATTTATACAGAATTAAATAAAGAAATATTATAATTAGAAAAGATTAAAAAAACCAACTCTTTCCAAAAAAACATGGTTAACTTAATTACTAAAAATATCAAAACTAAACGTTTAAATTAAAAGCTTAATTTTAAATATATCGGCCCATACAAAATTATTAAAAAGATTTCCACAAATAACTATGAATTAAAGTTATTTCCGAAAATTAAGTTTTATTTAAATTTTTTTAATTTCCTTACTTAAGTTAACAGCAAACATTATTAAAGTTAATATAAAACAAGAAGATAAAATAGAAAAAAAATGCACCAATATACAAAGCAAAAAATATTTTAAACGTACGTAAAAGAAAACGGGTTTACTAAATATTTGGTTAATTGGAAAATTACCCAAACTCCGAAAACACCTGGAAACCCGCTAAAAATTTCATAAACGCCCAGCGCCTTTTGAAAGATTTTTACTAACAACGCCGGAACCCGTTATAAACGTCCTCCAGTTTACGTTATCAGGATTGGACCAGTCGGCGTTGTTAATACCAAACCAATCAGCCGGAATAATAACTTACGCGGCTATTTCCGTATCCAGCCGTTTCCGCTTTTTCTTAAAACGTTCAAATTCTTTCATCGCCTTCGCACTTTTAATACCACGACGAAATATCTTAATTCCACGACGACGAAAAATTTTCTTTTATTTTCTTAAACGGTCCAAACGTTTAAATAACTTAATTAGGCGTTATTGCGTTTTTAATAATTTTTCCTTAACATTACGTTCTTTTAGTTCCAAACGGTCCTTCTTAGTAGTAAGTTTCCGGTGTTTAAACTTAAAAAACCTAAAAAAGTTACAAAAACCCCGTACTTGGTATAACGCGAATATTTCTTAAAGTTGTAATAAGCTTTGCAAAATGTATTTTCCGACTTATAACGAAAACAGGAAGTATCCAATGATATAATAATGTTAAAACGGTTAATTCGTTTTAATAAAATAAAAAGCGTTAATACGTTTACGAAAAAAAGCTTTTTTAATTCGATTAAACATAATAATTAACTTAATACATATCCAAAAATAAAGATAAAAAAGAAAGGTTATTTACTTAAACCCGACAAACAAACAAATTAATCTTTAAAAGTTAAAATCTTAAAAGGAAGGAAATTAAGTTATAATTTAACAAACTTAATTATTTTAAAAAGCATCGGGGTTTTAGAAAAGTTAACTCCGATAGTAGATCTTTGTTACGTAACTAACTTAAAAGGGCTTAATAAAGTTTGTAAGAGCTTAACACTGAAGCTGCTTTTAAAATTAAAAAGGCTTAAAGGAACTTAAATATATTAACACGATTAAAAAACTTTAAACCACCTAAAACGCCTTAAGCTAAGAATAAGATATATATATTTATTATTTCCCATAATTTTAAATAATACCAGTTTATAATATAATTTAATTAACCAGATTACCTTTAATTCTCTGCTATTATTAGACGTAACTAGTTTTGTTTTTATTGTTCAGTTTTCATAGTATTATTGCCAATATAAACCCGTATAACTAGGTTTAGTAGTTGGTTAACTAGCCCAGCCGTTACATAGCAGGTATACCTTATAAGAAGCAATAAAGATACCCGGAAAAGATTAGTATAGTAAAAGTTACAGGGTAGACTTAATAAGAAACAAGTAAATTCTTAGGAAGTGTTTATTAATAATGCATCAAAGCTATGAAGTACCTGCAACAGCCCTGGAAATACTCGGCTTTATATATTCGAATAACCCGTATTATTAAGCCATAATTTCCTTATTAATCCATGGTTTCCATTATTAATTATATAGAAACGTTTAAAAGATATAAAAAAGTATAAAAGGTTATGAAAGGTAACGTAGCCCCTTTTTGCCACCTCGAATAGGGGTGGACCCACTTTTCCCGGAGAGAACCTCCGGATTCCTAGATACTCTATCTTCTCATGGAGGCCGTTTACATATCTGCCGGAAGGCGACAAGGAGTTAGTCGCAACAAATTTTCTAGCCGTAGGTCTTAAGTTTTGCCGGTCATGGCAAATTGAACCAATAAAACACATCACATAACTCTTGTTTCCTCATTAAAGTAACTCCGTAACAGTTAGCTTCAGAAAATTGTTGCGACTAACTCCTTGTCGCCTTCCGGCGGATACGCGATATGTGTCTGCGGCACCTTTTCTGCGTTCTTCTTAATTACCTTTCGTTCATATTTTCTGCAATTCGTCCAATATGTCGTTCTCTTGGTGTCCAAATACCTGACATATCCGCAGATCCTCCGCCGTCATTCATTATTTGGCCCATGGACTCTGGCGAGCATCATCGCGCACACCGCGTTCATCACTGCAAATGTCTAACGTCTTGAATTTTGGAGGTTGTCGGCTACAAAGGTTGGCCTCCGCGCCGCGAACCTGCCCTTGATCAACATGATGCCGCTCCACCTTGGCCCCCATCTTAGCTTTTTCGCAGATCTCTTTGGTATCTCCTTGAAGTCGTTCCGACTCGTCCATCGTTCGGCAGGTATAATGTCGTTCGTCCTCATGCTTCTCCACATCTTCGTGGTGATCGCTCGTGGCATCGGAGGCTTCTCTTTAAGCGTGCCCGAGAATCTCTACGGAGTAGTCGTTGGTCTCCCGATTCCTTCACGATCACAATGCTAACCTCGAATACCCTGCAGGGCGGGTCAGCTTTGCCTCTCTTGATCCTCCTCTCGATCCCAACCCCTCCGCAAACCGTCGTACGCGCTCTTCCTCCGCATACATCAAGCTTTAGCGGTGCTATTAACGTACGCTACTATACGACATCTCACGTCGATATCTCACTTCCGATGGCTTTACGTGTACATCTTTGTGGGAATAGTCTCTGCATTGCTTGTCGTTCAATGTGGCTGCGTGGTCTTTCGGAATCAGACCTGGGGACGCGAGTTTCCTCGAGCCTACATACTCGCTTTAATGACACAGTCCGCATCCGGATCACGGTGTCGCGGCCAGTCGAGATCAAAGCAGGTCAGTATATCAACTTTTGGATCCCCTCCGTCAGCTGGTATATCTTCCAGAGCCATCCCTTTGTGGTGACCAACTGGGCCGAGGGCAAACAAGGTACGTTGGAACTCTCCATCCAGCTCCGGGGAGGCTTGACCCGCGAGCTCTTTAGTTATGGAACGCTTGATACGCCTGACTCCGTACCTCGCCGAGCGTTTTTCAGCGGACCGCACGGCATCAGCATACCAGTCGTGGAGTATGAGACCATTCTCATGGTCGCGACGGGCTTCGGTATTGCTGCACAGCTACCATACCTCCGTAAGCTCATCCACGGCTATTAGACTTGGAAAACTCGCACGCGCCGAGTTTATTAGGTGTGGCAGCTTTAAAGCCTCGGTAAACCCCTTCCGATATTATATGACTACAGCTAACAGCCGCAGACATTGGCCTGGCTGCTTTACGGTTGAATGATGCCTTAGATGAGGATACGCTAGATAACAGTTATGTAGGTAATGCAGCGCATCGTGTCGCCGTTTCAACTGAACTTGAGATAGATCCTCTGTATCTCGATATACGTCGAATAAGACGGTGTTGCCAAGGTGCCCTTCGGCCAGCATGCAACGATCTATCCAGGGACGCCTGACTTTGAAGGCATCGTTCAAGATGAGGTAACTGGGAAGTATATCCAAAAGCTGCAGACAGTATCAGAAAAAAGAGGCAAGATACTTATTATGGGTAAATAATCATCCCGTATTCTCAGAGCTGCAAAGGTACTGATGTATGGTAGTGTCCGAAGTGGCGCGCTTAGGGATCATCTTCGGGCTTTTTTTCGTCCACACTTTAATGATGGCGTACGACTGCAGGAACTAGAATTTCAACGAGCATAACGATTGCATTCGGGGTTGGAATTTCTGTTGGCTAAGACTTAAGCCGGGACTTACATAGCTTAGAATAGATAGATTTAATCAATAGAATGTAGTTAGAGACCATTAAGGGGAGAGGAAGTTGTTTTGTCGTCATCTAAAGAGTTAACATCCACCTAATATGTCCTTACCTAGAACCTTGTACAAAGTTAATAGAGCTTTACGTAAGAACACTTTCTTGTCAAATGCTAGAAAATCAATAAAATGTAGAAATACAGAGGGCATGAAGGTAGTGGCAGTATATTTTCACTGGTCATCTCATTAAATCAGCTAAACGTGCTGCGTAGCGAAAATGAATTTCCTCGTCAGTTACGTGATTTTAGGGCAGGACAAGAATAGGGCGGGGACATTGGTTCTGTTACACAAGAAGGCGTAACACAATGCAGGGGGTTGGACCAAGACTGCTGGCCTAATTGTGCTGGCACAGTATTCGAGCCAGCTCAGAAGCCGGATCAGCCCGCCGCAGGTCCCAGCCCTCCCTCCGTGCCAGGGTCGGAAAAAGGCTGGCAGCTTCGGGCTGGCCCACGAACAGATTTCGCCCATTTGTGCTGGCATACTGGGTGGGCCAGCCCGAA